>VNJV01000359.1:0-17399 GCA_008042635.1 Drosophila nikananu | reverse complement strand
CCAATTTTCCACATATTTTCATAAAATTTGAGACATAGACACTTTGTATTATTCCAGAATTTCGGTTTTAATTTTATTCAAATCGGACCACTATATCATATAGCAGCCATAGGAATATATATATAAATTCATTAAATTCGTTCGCAACATTTTACGCTGGCAACATTTCTCGTTCGCAACATTTTTCTTTCGCAACATTTACCTTATATCAGTACCCGAGAAAACGAAAAAGTCTAAAGGTTTTTCTTCTTCTTCTTACTTACTGCCAGGGTATTTAAACTTCGGCATGCCGAAGTTAGGTTCCTTTCTTGTTTTCATTAAAATTTACAGATTTTTCCTATATAGCTATATGATATAGTCGTCCGATCCGGCTCGTTCCGACATATATAGCAGTGAGAGCATATAGAAGACTGTCTGCAAAGTTTCATCCAGATAGCTTCAAAACTGAGGGACTAGTTTGCGTAGAAACGGACGGACAGACGGACAGACAGACGGACAGACGGACATGGCTAGATCGACTCGGCTGTTGATGCTGATCAAGAATATATATACTTTATAGGGTCGGAAATATCTCCTTCACTGCGTTGCAAACTTCTGACTAAAATTATAATACCCTGCAAGGGTATAATAAGAGAGTTGAAGCTGTGTATAATATACACTGTATATCAAGAATAGCAAGAATTTCAAAAGTACATAGTGAGGAATTAGGGCAGGTTTATTGAAGACAAATGCCAAATATTATTTTGTTTCAGTTCACCCATTTTCCTAATGGAAGACCCTGTGCAAGACCATACCAGAGAACACGAATATATGTATGTTATAATGGAATCGCAATAATCCTCTCTGAGGTATTAATACATGAATACAAGTAAATACATGAACAGAAGTATACGAATACAAGTATGAATAAAATTATTTCAAAAGATTGCCTTTACAATAAAAATAAGAAATTAAAAAATAATTTAAAATAACAAGTATGGGGCTATATTTATTCACAAGCAATTTTTGATATAAAACAAAAGTACTTAATTTTTTTAATTGCTGCGCTGTTTTCCATCTTGGCTTTTGGTTTCCACAAGCTCGAATTTGGCTTTTAGAATTCTTCCATTTTCATCTACGATCGTCGTGACGTATTCCCCATCCTCGTCCTTAATATCCGCGATGGTGACATCCACCTTAGCCAGGTAATCGTCGATGACAGTGTCTTTCTTTGGGTCATTCGAAGGCGCCCGTGTGGGCAGGGGAACAGACGGTGCCTGGGTTGTATCGGGTACTGGCACCCACTGGGAATCATTTGAATTGGATTCATCTATATTTGGCGTATATCCGGGGCGCTCATTTGGGGGTCTTACACTTGGATTGCGTTCATTGGGAATGCGTTCATTGGGAATGCGTTCACATGGAATGCAATCATTTGGCAAGCGATCATTTGGGATGCGATTTAATGGGGGTGGGGACTGGTTATTCGGATTGTAAAAACCATTAAACTGATTGAAAAATAGGTTTGAAAATGACCTCGCCCAATTTTCAAAGTACGCCTGCGAAGAACCAGTGCCTAACGGATTCAGAAACGGGTCAAGAAAGAAATCAGAATCTGTCTGACCAAAATTGTTTCGAGATTGGAAATTGGAGGATTGAAACCAGCTTTTCCTGAATCTGTTAATTGTGCGTCTGTCAGGGCTTAGAGTGTAGGTCACAATATATCCATTATCCGGCCCCATCTCATTCCTGATAACCAACGGCTTCCCGGTGCGCCATATCTCTTCCAACCCGGCAGCATCCAATCCGAGGTCTCGGGCCGCGGCGTAAAGAGACTTGCTGGGTCCGCTGTCGGTGGCTCTGGCTGCTCCATTCTAAAGGTCAACAACAACTGTAATTATTGGGGGCCCAGTGGCGAATGGCACGACCTACCTCAAGGTGCAGGAGCAGCAAGCAGGCGCAGCTAACCACTAGCTTAGAATACCACATACTCGTTTTTTCGCGTGGCACGTGTTAACTCTTCCAATCCCGGAATCCAACTGAACTGGCTGGGAATCGCCGGAGATAATTCTGACTGAGCTGAGCAAAGAGTCAGCTAATCGAGCTCAGAGATTTAAAGGTTATCTTTCCGTTGAGAGGGGTTTTTTCAATGAGCTGGGAAATTAACGTATTATACATAGGGATGGGAATTTATTTGAAAACTTAAAGGGTTAATCCAACTATTTGCAGGGGTTTTAATTAAATAACAAACCTCTTATTCAAACTAGAAAATAATTCGTTATGAATGAAATGTGCATATAGCTTATGCGTCATGACTCGTCAGTATATATTTTATTCGCCAACAAAAAAGACCGGTTTCTAGCAATGCGAATTATTGCTTACCTCGCTCATTATTCAACAAAGCAGCACTAAAGCTTCAATGTCCGCAAACAAAGTTCTACTCATTTGTTCAATCTTCCCGTAAAATAAAAAACTAAACAACAGACACGTTCTAACCTTCAACTCAGCTCGCCTCACTTAAAATAATAATAAATTAGATCATTTATTCAAATATAGCCAATTCTGACTCAGGCCTATGTGAGTACATTCGTGCCATCACAGCGGTTAAAGAAGGTCTTCTGTGATTCTCAATAAACTGCGACAAAAAAAGTGAAAAAAGTGAAAGTGAAAAAACACACAGATGCAGAAGCAAACGAGACAAGAGCCTCAATGAGACGAAATTAGTAGTTTATTGTAATTTACTCGGAAATATCACAGACGAAGATATTTATGGGAGCTGAAATCCCAAAAAGTTAAGGAAGTTTACAAGTGGACAAAATTGGTTGATCAAACACGTATTCCCACAGGACTAATAACATTAACTTTTGCATCCACTAATCTTCCCGAAAAGGAAATGATTGGTTACGAAATTGTTTTCACTCGCCCATACGTACCACGTCCAATGCAATGACTACAAAATAGAACATATAACTTTACCGGCCAAAACGGTCCCTCGGAAGTTATGACCTTAGTGACAAAGAAAGGGATCTTTCTTTCATTGATCTCGACTATCAAATGCCGTCAACATAGGCAAGAGTCTGTGCACCTAGAAACCAAACCAAAGATAAATCCGCCCTATCCAAAACATTTAAAGGCAAATATGAAAATTCTAATTCAAAGCGCACACCATAAAATACCACAAACACCACCAAACATCCTCATACACAAAGATCCCTGGTGGAACAAAAAACTGGCAGATCTACACCAAGAAAGGAAGCAAAAATGGAGAGCAAAAACAAATTACACAGCAAACTATAATAGAATATCGGAGAGGCAACGCACGCACGAAATAAAAACAAGCAAAGTGGAAGCAACAACAACTTTTACATCAACTATACAAACAAAGACGCCAACAACTAAAATTTGGAAAACATAAGACGGATCAGATTTTGCGGCCTGGCTAGGCCAAGATTTAACTGCAACACAAACTTACTATACGAAGCTAACATACCAACAATAGAACAAAAACGCATTATCCAACAGCAAAACTCTTCAAATCAAACGATCAATTGGATCTCAACAATACAGCACGCACTAACATACAAGCCGAGAAGAATTCACAAATTAAAATTGCTAGCCTGGCAATTAACCAACAAATCAATCAATACATCCCTTCACACGTACAACAAAGCTAACACATCACCTGAAACATTAAAAAAAATCCTCGCATCCTCGAAGCAGCTAAAATAATTTAAAAAATGAGAGGCAAATTCGTAATACGCTCCGTCTCACTAGGACCAATCGAAGCCAAAGAAAAACCCACTTAACAACAACGCATACCCAGCACTCATCCAATCGGCCATGTCAACTCACTAACCGAAAATAAAAATCTTATAGACTCCAGGACACAGCAACATAAAAAGAAACGAAATGGCTGACAAATGCCAACTTATATTCACACCAAATCTTACCACAAAAGACATTAACAAATTCTTAAAACAACAACTATAGTAAACCAAGAAACACAAAGTCTACTCATCAAATGCAATATCTGGTACCAACACATCAATACCATCGACTCAAACAGATCGATCTACTCAAGCATATTTCAAAAAGAAGTAACTCGTATCGACCAAATTATGTTTACCCGATCACGATTGGGTCATACCATCATGACCCATCTACACAAAACATCAAAATTAAGACCGAGTTTCAGTTATACCAAGATTACCAAGTATTGTAAATCAGACTCTGTTGACTATTTATAAAGTCGATGGTCCTAGATGCTCGCTCTATATAATTAAATGTTTTTCTACAATCTTTCTAACATTTAATAAAATAAAATACAAATGAGTATTCGTTTTTCGTTCCATGTTAAAAAATCAGAGTGGATCTGTAAGAGATGTAAATACACACAACTGTCGATGAACCCAGTAGCTCTTTGCTGTTCCGTTGGAGTTCGGGAGTCGGCGTGTGGAGGCTGTGAAGGTGGTGGCATTAGGTGGACTCAGGGGTGCGGAACGAAGGGTACCCCGAAGGGTGCAGCAGCAGCACCGGACTCCGGCCGTGGCCATGCAGGATTTACGCTAAAAAGACGCCATAAACCTTGAATGCCAACAGAGCGGAGGAAAAAAAGGGACCGAAATTGGAATTTGATAGACGCCCGAGCTCGGGTCCTTGTTCTGCTCCCGGACCCAGTCCTGGCCGAGCTCCGAGGCCGTTGCACGTCTCCCCAAAACCCTTTCGCAGCAGGGCGAGTATTGACGACTTTTTAAAAGGGTCGAACCAAAGTCGGGGCTGTCAGGCAATGGGGGTGGGGGTTAGAGCCCGGCCAGGCGGGGCTTAGGGGGCAAAGGGACCAACGACCAAGGGCTGCGTTGGCGCGTGCTATAAACCAACCGATTTCAACGCTCTGCAGGTGAGGCTTGTCTGCGCTCGAGAGGGGGCGGTGATTGGGTGCCTGGGTGGGGGCTGCCGGTAACCGGCCAAAGTTATAAAACTTTACAGTTAACTAGGCTTGGCAATCAAGCTAAAAGCAAAGGCGTCGTCCTCGTCCTCGTCCATGTCCGTGTCCATGTCCGCCTTTCGCTGCTGCTCGGCTCCTGCTCGGCGCCATCTAGCGACAGTGGCCGCAGTCGGGCGGGCGACTAGCCTCCCGAAAAAAAGCCAACACTGGACGAGTCCGTGCACCTCTAAATGCGGACGGGTCAACACCCACTTGACCATGTGTGTGTGTGGTGCCCGTTCCAGCTGGGTGAGTCACCCCCGCAGTCCACAAATCCACAATCCTCCACTCACCCGAAGGGCTTGGCTTGCCCAGTGCTCCGTGTGCCGTCGAAATCGCTTTTCCATTGTCTTTCGCTCCTGGTTTTTTGGCGGACCCCTTGGCTGTCTAGTTTCAGATATTTTCATGGGGTCTGTGACATTTTTTAACAGATTTTCGCCTCCAGGTGGAGAAGTCCGGTTAGTCTCGTGTTGCCCTTATTTCAAGTGGGTTTAAATTGCCCCTGTGGCCCTGCACAAAGTTCTAATTTTATTCAACATTGTATTAGCTCTTGGGGAATATTTCCTATGCACCTCTATTATATTAAAACGATGAAAAGGTCTATTAATACAGAAATTAATTCAGAATTGATTATAATTATTATTATTATGTATCAATCAAATCAAATTCGTATATCTGTAACGATTAAATTTATAAGAAATATCTATAAATAAGATATATTATTTATATCTCTTCAAGTTTGTTTTATTAAAAGATATTGCAAATATTTTAATTCAGGCATAAATAAATTCAAACTGAAAGACAAGCAGCCTTAATTCCGCTTCAGAGTAAAAAATTCAGGAACGGTTTGCGAAAGAACTTGGGATATGTCGGACTCCCCATTCTCTCGAATTGGGAAGGAGGTGTGAAACTTATTTCGCTCTAATCTCGTAATTGTGCGTCTGCCGGGGTCTAGAGTGTAGGTCAATGTCTTCTTATCATCCGGCTCCCTTTCATTCCTGATAACCAACTGCGTCATATCTCTTCCAATCCGGCAGCATCCAAGCCAACTCGCTGGGTCCGCTGATAGTGCCTCTGGCTGCTCCCATGTAAAGGTTAACAACAACTTTAAGTATTGGAGCCTAGTGGCGAATTGCACGACCTAAACTCTTTCAATTCCGGAATCGCAGTGAACTTGGCTGAGGATCGCCGGCGATAATTCTGACTGAGCTGGCCAAGCGTCAGCTTCATAGAGAAAGTTTATCTCTCCGCTTTTTCTTTTTAATCCCGCCTCAGAGTTAGGGTAAGTCAAAAAAATTGGACACCAGCAGATATGGGCACGCACCCCCAAGAGGCGGTCGTGGCCAGGGTTCCCGACCCACCACATCCATACCCCAGCCCCCAGGGCCGAGTGCCAAGTCCCAGGATCCAGGGCCCGGGCCCCAGGTCCCAGAACCCACACTCCCCCCAACGAACCAGGCGACCAAAACGTCAGCCTGTCTGTCGGTGGATGGGCGGAGGACGGAGTTTTAGTGCCTTTGGAACATGGGTCGGGCACTTCTTCATTAATTTTCATGGCGGCACAAGAACAATGCCCCGCCCATCCCGTCCCCCGCTCCCGTTTGGCCCTTCGAAGCGGCGGAAACAGAAATGTTGGAGCGGCGAAAGCGAAAAAAAGTTTCTCCGGCTCGGACCCAAGTTGTGGGTGTGTTTTGTGCAAATGAGCGAAGGTGGAGACGCCGTTCTTGTCCTGTCTCTGTGTATATCCTGCGAAACTGTATATATGTGTGTGTGTGAGGGTTGATTACTTTCTGTTTAGGTGCCCGTCCAAGTCGCTCCCCAGCCCCACCCCACGGGCCGCCCTTCAAAAAGGGACTTCTGAAGGCAAAAACGCATTTTTATGTTTGCCCGTCCGCCCGTCTAGCTGTCCTTCATGCCCCCGCCCCTTCCCGCGGCGTAAGCAGGACGCGAAGCCCTTTTTTTATACCATGGTTGGGACAGGAGGATGTCTGCCAGGCAGGGACAATTGTCCCAGCCCAGCCCCGTCCAAGTCTAGTCCTGGAAAAATTGCAATTTTCGCCGAGGAAAAAAGCCAAGACGTCGTCTTGGAGCCGCTTTGACATGGCCAGGGACCAGCTACCCCGCTGCTCTAATGAATTTCCGTCCAGGCAACTGGGCAGCATCCCTGGCAAAGGAACACTGAGGCACGGCAGAGAGAGAAAAAAACAATTAAGGAGGGATTTGGGTGGGGACGCACCCATAATCATAATTGCGCGCCCGAAACTTGTCGATTCCTCGACCATCCCTCTAATTGTCAGTCATCCTTCTGCTTAATTGTTCACTGGGCCCCAGCCAAATTCCCTTTCGGAGCTCTCCTTTGCCTTTGCCTTGTTCTCCCTTTTAATTTGTCAATTTGTCCTTTGCTACATAGTGTCTCGCCGATTTTCGATATTCCTTATTTTTTAGAGCGGTATTTTCATGGTCTATGTTCAGGTTTGCTGACGACTTGTAGTACAAGGTGGCAGTTACTTATTTGGGCTTGGGTTTTAATTATTTATTGGGATTTGAATGAAAGCGGTGTGGATTTGAGTGAAGGGGAATCATTTTTGAGACAAATTTGCAAGATCTTGTATCCTCAACAATTAAGCAAGGCTACGTTAAAAGTTGTTTAATACTTAATACAATACAAAACGCAAGTTGAAATATTTAATATCTTATCTAAAAATCATTCAATTCGTTTTTGTTGCAACTAGAATACTGCAAATATTGTCAAATGTGTTATTACAACATTACAATCTTATTTTTACATTTTCAATATTTATTGAAATATTTGATTTTGAGTTCAGTTTTTCGAATTAAAAATATATTTATATTATAAAGGTAGGTCCAATAAATAAATAAATCTTAGAGATCAGTAGAAAAATATTTTCAAATAAAATATAAGTTTTAAGAGAATATAAAATCTATACAGTTCATAGAAAATATGCATCTTTGGCGACAAACAATCATTAAAAACCTCAATCAACATGGCATCCATCTCAATAAGCAATTTGACTTCAATTACCGAAACACTACAATCGTCCTGAGAATGGGAGGCGGTGTCACCCGCTCTCTAAAAAGGATTTCATGGCTACCGATTGAACTTCCGATGCAGCGGCAAAGCGACAAAGCGACCGACACAAAGACAGACGGCACAGACACGGAACGGTGACGTTGATGGCAAATAAACAAAAGATTAAGCCCAGACAATAGTAAACAAACCCCATGAAAGAGACCGAAAGGACGAAGCGAAAAGCGGAAAAAAAATGGAGAGAACAATCAAATAATGAATTCCTTTGGCAAACGACAAATTGATAAATTAAACGCCACTTATGGGCGGGTGTGTGTGTGTGTTCAAACCGGAAGAAAGTGGAAAAAGAAATCAAAATAATGGCAAGGACACGCAGCGCCAAAGCAACAACAGCAACAGCAGACGCAAAGTGCACGCAAATTGAGGTGGCAATGAAAAAACAACATAAACAAGCAGCGCCGGAAAATAAAAGCAAAATAAAAGTCAAAGGACTCACGCACACAGAGACCTCTGGCTGCCGTGCGTCCCTTTCGCACATACAAGCATACGGGCCAGACGAAAAAATAGAAGCAAAACAATTAACGTCCTTGACGAAATTGTATTTTTTACTTCATTTTATTTGCCGCCATCGAAAAAAGCTAAAAAGAACAAGTTGAAAAGTTGAGCCGTGTGCGGCATAATAAGAGCACAAAAAACCGGGCGACCAAGAAAATTATCCTTCGGAACCGACCCCGCCACACTGCCCCCAATCCGCCCCGGAGGACAACAGAAACAGGAAAAAGCAAAGTGGAGGCAAAACAAACAAATAAGCAAACGGCTCGAGAGCGAGACGCCGCTCGACAATGCGAGAGAATGCAAAGAGAAGATGATGAGCATGTCCCGGAGGCTACACACACACACACTCGGGCCGGCACGCACTCGCACACTCACACGTGGCGAGCGGAAAAGAAATGCGAAGGCAAAAGTGTTTGGGAGCCGACGAAAAAACAAGCAAGTCAAACTAGAAAGCGGGCAACAACAGAAAAAAGTCCTCAATGACAATGCCAGAGGAAGGCAGAGAAGCAACAGACACAACCACCTGTGGAGTCCTCGCGCGCACACAAGCACACACAGGCTCACACGGGCTCGAGGAGAGAGGAGAGCGCTTTGCAGCTCGAGCGGAAATGCAAATAAACAAACACGAGGCGAGAAACGAGGACGAAAGGCAGCAAAGAGAAACTCGCGACGACGAAAAGTACGATGAGCGGCTCTGCCATTGTATGGGTGACCCGCTCTCTCCCTCTCTCGCGCCCGCTCGCACACACATGGCTTTGAATATTATTATGGAGGATCCCGACTTTCAACGCTTTTTTCCATTCTCCTTGGCCGTAAAACGGCAACAAACGGCCAAGCGCGCGGCATGCAACAAAATAAAACATGAAAACAATTCCAAAACAAACATCGACGCCGGGCAAAAGGATGCAGAGTTCAACGAGCGAAAGTTGCCAAAGGAATTTACGGCTTTCGGCGAAATCAATTCAAAAGTGGAGCACAGCCTGCAGACAGCCACAAAAGGATCCAAATAAAAACCAAAGCCAGACAAAAGGGTGCTGCTGGGTAAGATATTTGTGCTCTATTTGCATATTCGACGGGGCACAGGGGATGTGCCCCATTATTTTTAGTCATTTTGCAAGTACAATTTTTGATTTATCACTCGAGTCTGGGCTGCGGTTCGCGCTGAAGTTAGTTTTTTATTTCTGTGCTTTGTATGGCCGATTGATGGGGCTGTAATTGGTTTTTATTGGATTCAAATAGCACCGAGGGGGTTGAGCTTTGTCGAGTTCTGACACGCTTTTGCAGGGACCTAAGGGAATCTATTATTGTATATACATATAGCAAAAAACATCCTCTGCGTAGTATAATGCACATTAATTAAGTTAAATAATATTTGAAATTGAGAGGGTCTAAGTTTGGAGTTTTCATAAACACTTCAACGAAGTCTGTAAAATATGTGGGAACTTGCTACTACTAGTATCAATTTTAAAAATTCATCTCACTTTGAAGTAAGAATTCGATGAGGTTGCACCTTCTTCTTACCTGTTCAAAAAAATTGTAAGGCTCAAAATACTTCTTATTCATTTTTAAAAACCTTTTGAAAAACATAGAAACTGAATTGAAACTTCTGTCCCTCTTTCAATTATATACAAAAATTTGGTGAACAATTTTTTTAGATTA
Organism: Drosophila nikananu; assembly: GCA_008042635.1. Lineage (NCBI taxonomy): Eukaryota > Metazoa > Arthropoda > Insecta > Diptera > Drosophilidae > Drosophila > Drosophila nikananu. The sequence goes on along the minus strand of VNJV01000359.1, from coordinate 7,173 downwards.
AAATACAATGCGATGGGTTGTAAATATTGATTAATAGAAATTTATATATTTCTTAACCAAAAAACTCATTTTTTCCGCAATTACTAGTTAGTTATTTACTAAAAGATCTGACATCTGACTTTAACTTGTATATATTTAACCGTTCTACCATTTTGTATCTTATTGGAAGATTTTTCAGCCATACTTTGAATTGAACTAACAACTTGCCTTTCAATAATTACAACCAGTCTGGTGGCTGTGCATTAGCCCAAAAGAAGTCCCTCACAGATATAAAATAAATGATATTTTGCAACTAATTTATAAGCCCAACGCATCTTCCGCCCCAAATGCTGCTCCGAGATTCTCGGGCGTAGACACTTTGAAGAAAATGCATTGATTATGCATGCGTAAAGCCCAAAACTCAACTGTGGATGTACAATCCCTTTGCCTAGCTCCAGGAGGTGAGGTGGTTTTCAAGTAAAAAGATAAGACAGCACAGCACTATGCTCTCTCTCTGCTCCTCTCTTTTTACCCCATTACGCACACACACTCCCCCTCCCATGCAGCTGGCCAAATGTCGTAAGACTTACCCAGTCCCGGGAACGCCGGGTCTCCACTGCCGGCAAGCAACTTCCGAAAAGCAAGTTGTTCTGCTGGATTTTCTTCAAAATTTTGCACTCCTTTGTGTGTGCGTAGTGTGCAAATTAAAAGCATTTATATATACTTGTGTTTGTGGGCTACCTCCTGGGAGAAATTACCCCCTCCGGCAACCTTCAGCTGGACCTCTGCCCGCCCCCCCTCATACACGAACGAATTATGCACAAACGACGTTCGTCCTACGCTGCGTATACGTAACACTCTGCAGTGCCCTGCGTGTGAGTCTGTGTGGGTGCGAGTGTGTGTGTGTGTTGATTAGATTTTCTTGCAAGAAAACTGACCAAAGAGTTTCCCATACATCAGCTGACCACACACATCCTTACACATGCCGCTCTGTAGAGAGAGCGAGAGCCTTGCACTCTTGCTTGTAAGAATTTCGGGACTCGGCATTTCGTATGCTTGTATTTTAAGAAGCTAACCACACACGCCCTCCCCGCCCCTTGGTTGCATATACCACCCCCACCCGCACTGCAGAGTCGTGCTGACCGCATGCAGCTGCAACAGCTTCCGTTCCGGCCCCCTGCTGCCCCCTCTGCCCCTTCGATGTCGCCCCAAAAAGTTTTCGTTTTGCTTCTTGGACTTTGCCTAATGCACATTTTTGCATTTTGCATTTTCCGTAGACAGAGTCGGCATGCGAGCTGCCAGAGCGAGAGGGCCTAATTCGGAAATTTCTTATTAGTGAGCAAGTGAGAGGGCAAGTGGACGTGGACGTGTGTGTGTTGTGCTTGCGGTGGTTAGAGCGAGCCAGCCATAGGAACGAAGAAAGTGCACTAAAGTGTGTGGCTGCCACTTTTGGGGGCCAAGGAATAATGATTGAGCCACTGGTTTGGGGTCCAGGACATCCCCAGCTGACTCGGCACAACAAAATCACATTTTTCGGCTCGGCCGGACTTAATGTCAGCCGTAATTGCAGTGACACAAGAGCAGGGAAATATAAATAGTTGGGTTCCCCAAAGAGTGATAATACCGATAACTCTGATGACGATAACTCTGATATTTCCCATTGGTTTCAGGGAACTACAATCATTATACTCAGTAAATGCTGAGGAAAAATACTTCCCAAGATGGTCGCTGATTAGGACCGAAGTTAGTGGTATCCAACATATCAAAAAACAAAATAAGTTGCCAATTTATGTACAAGGGATGACACTCCCCCGTCGTTGCATTCCTTCTCGTTGCAGTTTTCCAAGCAACTGCAGTTTCTTAAGACATTCGAGAGGGCCACAACATCTGATACGCACACCCCCCTTACACACGCACACACAACCCACCCGAAGGCCCGAATCAAAAAGGCAGGAGTGCTATATAGAAAGCGAGCGAGAGAGCAACACTGGGACTGAGCGAGACGGAAGAGTCGCACGTGTGTGTTGGTCGAAAATTTTAATCAAAATTCATCTTAAGAAAAATGGATTTCCCCCGCACCACACCGGGCGGGTGCGAGTGGGAGGGCGCCTGTGTCCGGGCGAGAGAGCGAGATGGCGGCTGAAGCAACAAGGCCTCAAATCGATAACATTGCATGCTTTTAGGCTCTAAGACCGATGCCAGGCTTTTCAAGAGGAAATTTCCATAATAATAATTAGAAGAAGCTGTCGGCGGGATTTATTTATCAAGGCTAGGTGCGATTACGGGTCCGCCCGTCTCCCCGAGAGGACACTTTCTTAGGGCCGATCCAACCGCTCTCTTCCCCCAATCACATCGATTGTCTGATTGGGACAGTTTTGGGGCGTACACCCCTGCCCACACGCACCCCATTCCCTGGACAGTGTGCCACTCACACCTTCCCGAAAGGGTTGCCTGACTGGGGGCAGGGGCAGGGGCTAAGGTCCTGGTTCTTGTTCTGGATATGGTTATGGGTCTGGTTCTGGGTCTGTGCGTGTCGCCTTTGTTCTGCGATGATGCATCGTCGTCATTATGATTTTCTATATATTGTGTGTGCGTTGTGCGGGGCACGTTGGGCCGTGGAGCGCGAGGGCGAGGACGAGGGCGTGGGTGTTTGTGTTTGTGTTTGTATATAATTTTCCACATATAAATATGCACATGGGCCTCTGTCTCCTCCACGCATCGACAGGACATCCGCCCGACGGCCTCCCCGGCTGCCCGCTGTGCGTGTGCGGAGGTGTGTCCCTGTGTGTGTAAGCAATTATGTGTGCTTTATGTTTGTGTACTCGATTCTTTTTTTTCGCTTAATGTTTTTATTGCATTTCTGTGTACGGGTTTTTAGCGCTGGGCCCTGACAGCACATATGCCTATATGGCTATTCAACTAAACGCATTAACTTGATTTTCAATTAACTTTCAATACGACCGCAACAAGAGATTTTTCATGCTCGGCTCCTAGAAATTATGGGGAAAGATGATGCCGAAATATGGCTGGTAACCTTTTGAATTATTATCGTCTACGCTTCAGATGTGATTAATGATGTGTGAAATGGTGGGTCAAAGAGATCAGAGCCGCCAAAAGCCCTGTTTGAACAAGGCTTAACACGGGGATTGCACATTAGAGGTATCTTAATGCAATTATATTGCAAAAATTGAATTCATTTACACTGAATTTTAGTTATTTTGCCTGTATAAAAAATATGTACAACTCATATTTATTACTCTACTGATATTACTCAAGCCTTAAATGTAAAACTATAGGCACAGAGATGGCTCTGTCAGTTATAAATTTAATCAATTAAGAAATTTCGGTATTCCAATGAATATCACACCCCATGTCACCCCCGAAGCTTTTAGCTGCTTTCCCATTCACATTAGCATAAGATTCACAAATGACTTGGCACAAACTACTTCCGTACATGCGTATGTATGTGCTTATTTATATCAAAGAAGTTCGCTGAGAAACTTCCCTTCGGCTCAACCCTTTCACTTGCCACCCCCATGAGTTTTCCAACCACCGAATCTAGAAATTTCACCGCTTTTCCGGCATTATTTCCATCAAATAGTCGAATGTTTTACTCAGAAGCAAAACACAATTAACTGAAATTAAACTAGGCACAATCTCAGGCCGAACAACCCTTGCCGAGCTCACCGCAGTCCCAGTTTTCCCCTGCTCCCGTTCCCACCCCCTGTCGCAGCTCTTCATCCGCACAGCCTTCCTTGAGGGTTTCACCTGCATCTTGGGCCGAACTCTCTCCCTTTTCCACACTTTTTAATCACTTTGTCACCCCTTAAACAGGGCATGACGAACCCTTTTCGGGTTTGTTTTAGCCCAAATGCAAATCAGATACATTTTTTAACAACAAAAAAGAAGGAGATGAATTCCAAGCGCTTGGGATTTTAATGAAATATGTATTTAAATGTTAAAAGTAAAATAAATATGAAATAGAAATGATTAGTTGGCAGATCAACAAATTTTTAAAAGACTTCGAGAAATTTTACTGACACTTTTGGAAAGATCCTCCTTTTAAATGAAACTTTACCATTAACTTAAGCTTGGTAACCTTTGGCTACATCCTGAAAAAGGCTGTATTCTCCTAGATAATACTTAAAAGTAATACAAATCATTGATTATAAAGGCACGTTAAATATTTAACTATTACAAGGGCCTTGTTGCACTGCGACCAGAAGTTAGATCAGGAAATAAAGTGTTCTGATTATGTTAATGAAAAATTAAAACTTTTCAACCTTTCTATAATGTTGCTTAATTGCTTAAGAGCATTTAAGCAGTAAATTCATATTTAGTGGCATTTTAAAACTAATTTTGCTGAAAAGTGCAACTTTCCAAAGACTCCACCGAACGATTCTGTACCAATAAGAGTTTTAAAAGTTATATGGAAATAAATAAAATCAGTTTAGTTTTTCTACTGTTTTTTATAAATACTTTTTAGTTCAAGTGAAGACAGTATACTGGATATAGAAAAGAATCTACCAGTTGTCCTGCTCTTTTTCATATTCTCTGCTGTTTGCAAACTTAAGACCTAACTTTGATTATAAAGTACTCCTCTGCAGTTAGCTTATGTAAAGAGCCTGTAGGAACTGCTCAGATCAGTGGGTTCACCCATTAAAGGCAGCATCCATCGTCAAACTTCTCCGTTCAAGATACCGAGCACTAAGTCACCTTCCCCGGGGCTAAATCTCTCCCGCAAGAGCCCAGAGCCTCTACCCCTAAGTTGGGTCTAAAGATTCTGTGCCTGGTTGCCATGACAGTGAAGACAGCCACCTCCACCAGGCACCACCACCCCCCAGACCCCACCAGCCCACCAGCCCGCCATCGTCATCAGCCAGTGCCATGTGCCGTAAGCCTCCACGCTAAGCGTAAACTGAGCCCGCGTCACCAGAATCGTTAGCGCCGCCAGGAGGGAGGATGTCTTTGTATTATTTTCAGCATTTAATTTGTTGCCTGCGACGACGAGGATGCGAGTGGGCAGGGGCCAGGGGACGGCAGAACGGGCGCTGGGAACGACGTCACCACTTGGCCCGTCGCTGTAACTTTGTTTCACATTTTTCGTGCCCAAAAATAAAATAAAAATGGGCAGAGACGGAATCGGGCTGTGCCCAGATCCACCCCTCCTTCGCTGTGTGTGTGTGTGTGTTCGAGGGTTCCCAATTTTGGACGCTCGTTTGCGCTTGTGTAATAACCTCGAATCTAATTACTTTTTGACAATATCGAGGGAGAGGGTCCAACCCGCACATCCCATCTCCTGCTGCCGGAACTCCCCAACCAACCGCTCTCATCGACTGGGCAGTGGGGGCCGTCTAAGGAGCATAATTGAAGGACTCTGCATGCAGGAACTGAAATAATATTGCTTTTGACATTGGATTCAGTGGACCAGCTAAGCACGGAGATCGGAGGTGTGGGTAAGTGGTCAGAAAGTAGGTTGGTTTTCCCTTTCATATTCGGAATGTGAGTTAGACGCCGGCGAAGATGTCACTGATGACAATCATTGTCTAGCTGAGCCTCTTCATCTATCTTTGCGCTCTTAGCCCACGGATTGTCTTGTAAGGCATCGTTTTGGCCTCCTGCTTACCTCTCCAAGGTGGGCCCAGTTTTTTCGCTCATTTTTCTACCCCATTCAAACTCTTTTCCTTTTGCCCGAGAACCCTCGTATTATGCAAAGCAGCTGGCAGAAAAAAGAACCCGGGGGAGGATGGGAAAAATGGAAAGAAATAACGAAACCCAAAATCCGCATGAAAAACGGGCGAACGAAAGGAGGGCTGACTTCAACCCGCTTTTTAGGCCTAAAAGCAGAAACTTTTTTTTTCGTGTGAGCAGGGAAAAGTTATGAAATTTATATAAAAAAAAACCTTGAAGAAATAGGCTGGGATCTGGAATTGGGTGCTTAGAGGTGAGCCATGCGGCATATCCTTCATTAAATCGAAGAACAAACGAGCAGACAAGCACAGCTGGAGCTGGGGCTCCCATGCACCCGGGTCCAATAACCCCTCTGCAGCACTGGGAGAAAAAGTGCAGTAAATGCTTTCTATTCTTGAGTGATTTTGTCATTTTAAAAATTTTCTTAGAAAAGTTTGCAACATTTTTAAAAGATAAATGGGTAGATGTTGCTAGAGACTAAGCTTAGTTTTTCGCGCAGTGCCCTTGGTTCCTGCCCCTGGATTTCTTTCATTTTAGTTTCCCATTTCTTTGCTCGCCCCCGCCTCAAACCCAAACTCTGACGATGGTGCGACCCTCTTCAAATGTGTTGCCTTTGCCTTGGCCAGCCATGTGGCGCTGCTCCTGCTCCTGCCGTGGCGGGGAGTGCGAGGACGAGGACGTCGGCGAGGACGAGAACGAGTACGAGAACATAAACGAAGACGAGAGGGCGCTGAGGACGACGACTGACCCCCTCGCAGACCGATATCCACCCACCCCAGTGGCTGCAACAACGTTTCAAATTCAACGACAATGATGATGAGGACGGAGTTGGGCGGCTGGCGGGCGGTTGGGGAGCGATGTCGAAAAAACTTTTTCTTGGCATTTGTTGAGCAGGAAACGAGCCCGGGTTGGGGGTGGGGGGTGGACTGGGGTGAAAGCAGTGGCCGGGGAAGGGGAAGGGGATTTTCTGGAAAAAAAAACGCTTCTCTGATGTGGGCTGGGCCCTGGCCTCGCCCCTTCGAGTGGAAAGGGAAAGGTAAAGGGACCTAGCTGACTGACGAGCGCGCGTTTTCATTTCGCCCTTGCGAGTGTGTGGTCCTGCACTGAGCAAAAAGCTGGGACTCTTTATTTTTTGCAATTAGAAATAATGTAAAGTCTTCTAAGTATGAGAGGGGGATGATATCATTTGATGAATGTTAAGACGAGAATTGTTAACCTTTCATATAAATGCTTTTGTATTTATTTATTTATTTATTTTATTTGAAGGTAGGTACTGAGATAAGATAAATTTTCTTAAAGCCAGACCATAGCGGAATTGCTATATATTTTGCTCGGGAACCAGTGTGACCAAAAATCTAAAGGAAAAGGAGGAAAACGCGTAAATGGGGTCATACTGACACGTATGCACAGCTGTTTTCTGTAAACAAACTTTTAAAATGAATTCAAGCGGATTAAATATGGGAATAGTGCTGATGTACTTCGCCGCTTTGGAGCAGAAGGCTA
>VNJV01000345.1:0-30911 GCA_008042635.1 Drosophila nikananu | reverse complement strand
GAACAACACTTCCGAGCTGTGACTAATTACCTGGAGGAAGCAAAAAAGAACTTCTACACCTACCAACTGAAAAGTAGCAAGGGACTGCAAGTTGTTCTAAAAGGTATAGAACCTGACGGCGCCCCCTCTGAGATTCAAGAAGCCCTTAAGGCCAAGGGCTTCTGTGCGAAAAATGTTAGCAACATTATTAACAGAAACAAAAAGCCGCAACCACTCTTCAAGGTCGAGCTCGAACCAGACAGCAAAGCCTTAAAGAAAAACGAAGTACACCAGATCTACAAGCTGCAGCTCTTACTGCATAGAAGGATCACCGTGGAAGAACCACACAAACGCAACGGCCCTGTACAATGCACAAACTGCCAGGAATATGGACACACCAAGACATACTGCACACTTCGGACAGTCTGCGTAGTGTGCGGAGATTTCCATAACTCCGTAAACTGCCCCGCAAACAAAGAAGACCCTCAAATGAAAAAAGAGTGTGTCTACGGACACGCGTTAGGAACGAATTTCCTTACGCTTGTGTACTGTTATGAAACCTAGCAAGATGGAGGTCAATAAGAGAGAAGGAGGTAGATAAAGGAGAACTACAAAACTGATTTTACTCATTCATTCTGAGGGTATTAATTTAATCAATTTATTCAATAAAAGTAACTAAAGTAAGATACAAAGGTTAGAGATACGATTTTGTCCAAGTATCTCGAAAAATCTGCATCAATAGTGGTATGAAATTTTGTGGTTGGTATTGTCGCATAGTGATTAATGATTAAATTAAATTCTTCAAGAAGAAATTTTGTTAATGGCTCTGATTTTTTTTTATCACGAAAGGTAATGTTAAAATCTCCTGCGAAAATTAGGGGAAGTTCGTGCATATTTTTATTATATCTCTGAAGAAGCCGAGAACCTTCTGTAGTATATTCTAACAGTGCTGTGTGAATGAACTCTTGAATATCCAAAATTTTCTGATTCGGTGAAAAGTAGATTACTGCCAAGACCACAGTGATACCATTTTTCATTACACACTGAGCTGCACATAGGTCCGCAACAGTTGTACGTCGACAAAAGAAGTCCTGAATGTTGTTGGGCATCACATTCATGTCCGGCGTTACACGATTTGTTACATCATTCAAATTTTGGTTTATTGCTACACCCCCTGCACGAACAGTATCACGTTTGAACTGGACGATGCACTTTAAGTGTGGTATATGACATTCCTGATCATTAGCCAACCACGTTTCGGACAGCAATAAAACGTTGCTCTTCAGAATAACATTGTCATTTAAATCGCCGTAATGATTTTTTAAACTTTGTACATTGAAAGTAAACAACGAGACACCTTTTTTATTGCTCATGAGATCCATGATAACTTGCTCTCTAGTTTTCAGTGTATTCAACGACAGCCTCCTGAATTCTGCCACTAACGAAGAAGTTGTCGTTGCTTCTCTATGACTATGATGAAATCTGAATTTTTCTGGATCATTATCGGGTGTAACAATGAATAAACCTTCGATGCTAGTTACGCGAGAGAGTGCAACATAAACGAGCTCTGTCGTACTCATAGACAATTTTATCGTACGTCCCTCCCTGTGATTTATGAATGGTTAAAGCACAAGCCGAAATTATTGGGAAGTGTTTTCGTTTGACACTGACTTTCTTGTCCATTGTCAAAGTTATGGTTGATGTTCTCAATTCAATGGGCACAGCAAGAGGACTAACTCTGTGTTGAACTGCCAACCTAGCATTTTTTTTTCTTACTTTTTGACCGACTTTCGGTAAATCAAAAAATTCCAACCAGACTCGACAAACGTTGTTATCTTCATGGAAGTCCGGATGAACTAATTTTCCAACTGCCCCATTCACTATTCCATCAGTTTGTCGTAATTAGATAATATTTTCCCTTTACGAAAGTTACTTGGTAAGGTAATCCACCCGTATCAATAACACTCTTTTGGTGCAATCTTACGCAAAAAACAGCTTCTTGTTCAGCACTTTTAGTCCCCGTGGTGATGTCAGTAGCTGTTGAAATAACTTTATCGGGATTTCCTTGCAACCTTGTAGGTATCGACCGAGTGATTTGGACAAATTATAGACTAAATTTATATTATTTAATATAGTTTCAAATTGATTTTTTACATTAGTTGGCATCTCTTTTATGCAACCTGTTATCGATATCGTTCGAAATCGTAATATCGAAACACTTGTCCGAAATTTACTTGCCTAAAAATGCCTTAGAATGCAAAAACAAAAGGATAAACAAACAATTTTTCATTCAGATGTTTTTGTGAGTCACTTTTGCCTTCTTTTTATATTAGTGGCGCGAATTTTTTTTATTTACTTGTAACTCTTACATCTGTATGAATACCCGTCGTTGTAGTTTTAGCGCACGCTCTCTCCCTCTCTCAGTTTACCCCACCTCTCCACCTTTGTCGCTCTCTCTCACTCTCTTTCTCTCTTTTGTGGTGTGGTGGAGGAGGAAGCGTTAAACCGTGTTACGTTACGGTTTTCTCCGGCTAGCCCCCTGCGCCGCATCGTGCGATAAGGAACTTCGTTCCAAAAAACGCAGCAGGCCTGCTCTAGCTCTGAGCAGAACACTTATTTTTCTTTTTATTGTGTTTTCTGGCTTGTGTTGATCGAGGAGAAAAAAAATATGAAACTGTCAGACGAAGACAGCCTGACACGAACACTGATGCCAACTGATGCTCAATTACTGAGCATTACGAGCCAAGTGGAAACAGAAAGTGTCTTTTTTGTTGTTCTGCACGTTATTAGTGTACATAAATACATATATTCGCAGAGCGTGGAAGGGGAAGCGAGGCAGAGAAAATTATTATAACAAATTAAGTAAAACTACTAAATAATAACTTAAATTATGAATTTAATTTTACTATTAGCAAGGAATTTATGTGCTCAGGAGTCAAAGCCGTGCGTTTCACATTTAATATAAAATTAAGGGCTGAGAAATATTTTTCCACTGACACCTGAGTTGCCGGTGTGGCTAACACCACTTGCGCCAGTTCACTTATTTGGGGTGACTTAAATTTCAAGTTTTGAAAAAATTCTTGAATGTCACTGTTAAGTGGTAATCGGCCATGAATAAGTAAAAAATTATCAATATCCATATATATTTTAGATAATTTGTCCGGTACCCCACATCCTTTTACTTCAGGAACCTGAATGCCATCTTAGAATGAATCGAAGAGCATAAGGACGTATTTAATTCCATGTTAAAATTAAAAAACAAGTGCACTTTCTTTTCACAACTCATTTTACAACACGCTTGAAAAAAAAACTTTTAAATAAAACACACGCTCTTCAAAAGACACTTTCAAATCGGAAAAGTGTCCCAAGTTAACAAATGTACGAAGTGAGCGTCAATGCTTTGCTCACTAGTTGAGCATAGAGCGAGCCGAGAAAAAACGAAGTTGAAGTGTCATTTCGATTTGGTTTACAATAGTGTCCCCGTGCGACAGCTCATTTGCGACAGTTTGAAGAAAATTAAAATATTTTGCGAGCTCTGCAAGAAACCAAAAAGAAATCGATTCTAGTTCTAGTCAGAACAATTCGCAGATTAAATGAGCGATTAGAAACGATATCGATTCCGACTTTAGATGCAGAATTGATATGTCGACTAGAAAACCTAAATGTTTCAACTAATAAGGCAAATCAATTACAAGAACCGTTAGAAGAAATAGATTGTGGCGATGAATTTGGCGACAAGTTGGAAGACTTTGTATAGTAACCAAGGTAAAAATAATGTCCCTGTTATCTGCCTTGAAGGTAGCAAGCGTCAGAAAAACTCCGGGGCCAGCTGCTGTAGCTCCAACTCGTGCGATACTTCTGAATTTGGCATTGCCAAAATTAAGAGATTATTCAAAGTTCAAAAATTTCATTAGGCTTTTCGAAATTTTGGTTCATAAAGACGCCAGCATTCCAGTTATCGAAAAATTTAACCATTTAATTTTATGTCTCTCTGGTAAAGCTTTAGGAACACTTAAAGCTTACCGTCACCGAGAGAAATTACGAAAAGGCACAGGCAGGTTTAAAAAAGGTTTACGATAACTAATGCCTAATCTTTATGAATAAAATATCAACATTGTTTAGGTCGACACCAACAAGCTGTTGGATGATATGGTCATCGACGACAAGTCCCCCGATACTACCCCAACCAACACCGATATCGACAATCGTGCAGATTAATCTGAAGCGTAGCGCCCACGCTTCAGCAAATCTCATGATCCTTCTCAGGGAGAAGGATATCGACATCGGGCTGATACAGGAGCCATGGACCAGCGACGAGCTAGTTGCTGGCCTAAGGATCCCAGGATATACAATACTTTGCACCAACTCGGTAGGTAGGTCGAGGGCATGCATAGTAATTAAGAATCATTTTAACGCTTTTCTCTGTTCCAATCTCAGCACACCAGATCTTGCAGTAGCTAGATTTGTAGCAGCGGATGGGAGCGGAGTGGTCATCGCCTCTGCCTACATGGCCCACGACAACCCGGCCCCGCCTGAGCCGGTAGTCAAGCTGCTGCAATGGGGCGAAGACTCGAAGACGACCCTGGTGCTGGGATGCGACGAGAACGCGAGGCACTCGCTCTGGGGAAGCTCGGAAACGAACAAGAGAGGTGAGTCTCTTTTTGATAATATTATTAGTCGTAAGGTTACGATTTGTAACAAAGGCAACACGCCTGCATTCATATTTCCCAGCACGTAGGTTTTTCAAGGTTGGAAAGAGGTGTTAGATCTCACCCTACAAATAGAATTTTTCAAATATAAGGTCGGGAACTAGAGAGTTTCGGCAGGTAAGCCGATACCGAGTCGTAACCCCCGCAGGACAGACTGGGACAAATTCGTCGAAATTGTCCACTCAAAAGTCAGCAACAGGAGGATAAGGGTACAATCCTCCTCAAAGGCCGTCCACAAGAAAGTAGTGGACCTTACAAACATCCTTAACAACGCATTCCAAGAGACATGTGAAGTTTCATTCTCCAAGAAGCAGTATCCACCATGGCGGACCAAGAAACTGAACGACCTCAGGAAGGGAGCGCGCAAGACCTTTAACACAAGTTATGGGACCAAGAAGAGGGAACCATATAAGGAAGCGCAGAAAGCATACAAAAAAGAAGTATACGAAGCCAAGAAGGAATCTTGGAAGAGCTACTGCGAATCACTAGAAGGCATAAAAGATACAGCAAGATTAAGCAAAATCCTTGCCAGGGGGCACACAAGCCCCACCCTAATCAACAGATGACAATAGAGGAGTCACTAGAGCTACTAGTCGACACTCACTTCCCGGGGAACCTACGAGAGAACTCGGCTCGAAGCAGGCACAATCACACAGACAGACACACAAACGAAAAAGATCATCACCACGGAGCGTATCCAGTGGGCAATAGATTCTTTCGACAAATACAAAAACCCGGGCCCGGACGGCATAATACCGGCAATGCTACAAACTGCCAAAGGAAGTCTCTGTAAATGGCTTAAAGCCATATACAAGTCTTGTATAAGACTAAGGCATATTCCGCTCCGGTGGAGGCAAGCCAAAGTCATATTTATACCGAAGCCAGGCAGAAGGGGGCACATTCTAGCGAAGGACTACAGGCCGATCAGTATATTATCCTTCGTCCTGAAGACCCTAGAAAGACTACTAAATGTTCACATCCGAGAAAGAATCGAAAGACACCACCTAGCGGATGAGCAGCATGCGTACCGAAAAGGTCGGTCAACAGAAACAGCATTACACGAAGTTGTAGGTCACGTCGAGAAGACACTACAATTCAAGCAATACACGATGGCCGCCTTCCTAGACATAGAAGGTGGGTGGCACTCACCTCACACGGTCAGTGAAGAGAGGCACACCTCTGGGCGCCGTCCTGTCGCCCCTACTTTGGCTCATAAACATGAATAACATATTGGAAGAGTTCAATATGGGTGGCGTTAAAGCAGTAGCCTACGCAGATGACGTGGTGCTACCCTACCCTGACGTTATTAGTGAGATAATGACAGGAGCGCTGGGACTACACCCAAAGATAGTAATATGGCTTTACACGGCGGTTGTTCGGAGGTTGTTGTACGGAGCCCTAGTATGGTGGCCAGCGCTAACTAGCTAACTAACAAAATTAAGGAGGATACAGAGAGCAGCGTGTGCTGGTGTAACTGGGGCAATGCGCTCATGCCCCGCAGCAGCACTAAATGCTATTTTGGACATAATGTAATAATTATGGCTCCAGAATGAGCTGCGGCGTGGGGGCTGGGATCTACGTTGGGCAATGGGGGATCGAGGAGGATCACTCTCTCAGACTCAGCGACGGTCTTTCAGGCTGAGGTACTCGCCATAACGGAAGCAGCCAAGCATTCGATACGGCGAGGACTTAGCGACACCAAAGTACGGTTCTACTCTAATAGCCAAGCGGCTATAAAATCCTTTGCGGCCGTGAAATCAAATTCACGGATGGTGGCAGAATGCAAGAAGGGCCTTAATAGCCCTGCAGAGAGAAACGAGGTACAAGTTACCTGGGTACCGGGACATTGCGACATTGCGAACGAGAAAGCGGACGAACTAGACTGAGCAGGTTCGCAAGGGCAAGTCATCAACGTACAGACACCGATCTCGTTAAACTCGGTCCAGACAAGGATCCATGGCCATTTCAAGCGAACAGCCAACAAGGAATGGTCAAGCAAGAGCGAACACAAGAGATCAAAGAAATGTTGGCCGACATACGACAAGAATCGAACCAGAGAGCTGCTATCCAACAGCAAGCGGGATATCAGAAGACTTCCAGCAGTCGCAACAGGTCATTGGGCGATCGGAACGCACGCAATGAAGATAAGACTGCCACACAACGCTAGCTGCAGAAGCTGCGATGTAATTACGGAACAAGAGACGCCAGAGCACCTGCTCAGTTTCTGTCCGGCCCTGAATCGCATCAGAATGCGTCACAGTTGAAGTCGTTAGAATGCATAGGAAAGCTGAAGGTCTCAGCAATCCTAGGTTTTCTCTGCGACTCAGGATGGTACTAAAGCGCAACTACGACCATAACAGGGCAACAGAGGGAGTGGATAAAAAGCCCAGCTCTAATTGGAGGCTCCAGAAAGGGGAGGCCCCTTACTACTACCTACCTACCATGATAGGTATAAGTATTACATACATATTCAGATATCTTAGAAATTAGCCTTGTTATGAGATAACAAAAAATTTGGAAATTTGTCTTTTATGGATATATTCTGATCTGCTCCGGAACATATCAAACAGTGTTTTAGCAGTGGCATGAGCCACTGCTTTTACGGCGTTTCAAAGTTTTTACTGTAAAAGCAGTGGCGTGAGTGCTAAGGCACTGCTTGATATGTTCCGGAGCAGATCAGAATATATCCATAAAGGACAAATTTCCAAAGTAGATAGTGTGATCTGCCCGCGGGCGTTATTGCACTTTTTTTGTGTAATAACATACGCGGACTTTACTTCATAATTTTCGAGGGCCTAATTTCATTTTTTTTTTTGTAATTGCATTTTTTTGTGAATTAACTCCCATGGGCGTTATTACACTGGGCGTTATTGCAGCCACCCATATTTGGACACTTCTCCAATCCTATATATAACATGAACAGTTGAGCCGATGAGTTAATCTTTGTTGAGTTTTGCTTATCTACACGTTTCAAGAAAAAATTATAATTTATTATTATAGGTCTTTGAAACTTTTATAATAATTTTCATTATATAAAAGTTTTCTTTGAGTACGATATATGCGATTAAATATGAAATAAGGAAGAAACTATAACATTTTGTTTTTTCAATTTATTGTCATTGTTTTCAGCTACTACGTGACTCTAAGATTGATTGCAGAATATAAATAGAGCACCAGTAAGCCATTTGCTCATCGAAAAATGGTTGCCGTCGATTCTCTTCTCATCATCTACTTCAAATTGTGACGAAGTCACAATCATACGTAAATATGTTAATATATTATACATATAAGCTAGGCCTAAGGTATACCTAAACACCTACACTTTGACTCATTCCCCGCACATACAAGTCGCTCATTCTCGCCAGCACACGTAGGCCACTCACTCACACACCGGACATTCACTCAACCAAGCACTCACGCACTCATTCGCACACAGCACACTCACTCAAGGGCGCGAGCAACTACACGCTCAAACCCGAAACACACTCAAACGCCGATGGGCTACGAGCAAGAGAGAGAGCACCCGCCGATCGCCGAAAAAGACGTCGGCACGCGCCAAGAAGGGCGACAAGCAGGCAAAAGCTGTACCCTCGGGAGTGGAAAATTACCACGCCACTGCCGAGCAGTTTCCCCATTGGTCAGATCGGCACGCGCCAGAAGTGCGAAAACAGACACCGGAGCGACGACCCATGCGCCGAAATACCCAGAGCGGGAGAATAGTGCTGCCGGCACGATCGCCTGCGGGAGCGAGAGAGAGGCAAACAGACGCCGGGCAAAAGCTCTCGGCAGAATCAGGTCACGGCCAAGCTATGCTGAAAAGAAGCTGGCAATGAGTCTTGAGCTGCGAAACCGACCAGAAGTGCTAAGTGCGATATGTTCCGCGATCCCGCCACCGCGCGGTTGAAACCCCACGTGTACGCCGCCGCGAGTGTCACCACCACCGTGCCCAGGCCCTCGACAGGATCGTCGGATCCTTTTCTTCAAGGAGGAGCTGTGTGTATTGGTAAGCGATGGCCGCGGGTCATATTTTACTAGGGGCCGTTAAAAGGTGCCCGCCAGCTTAAGGCCCTTCTCTTCCCCCTCCTCGCCGTTTTTCCCTTGGACCGCCGGCCACGTAATTACAATAAATATACAATAAAGAACTTGCAAAGTGGAGATCCTTCGTTTATACATATCTCGCCCCTTTTCCGCTCCGGTTTATTTCTGCGTTCCCGCCGTTCGGAAAATCCTCCAGGCGTGGCGCATAGGTGAACCGTCCGGAAATTCCTCCGGGTTTGCAGGGAACGCCGCTCGGAAAGTCCTCCAGGCGAACATAGGCTTTCTCTCTTCTCTCTTTCTCTCCCGCTTAGTTCGACCCCATTAAAAATTAGCTAAATCTTCGGCCCCTTTTGTGTCCTGGCTGTCTCAGCAATTTATAAATTTCTGTAGGGACCTCTGGAGCCGCAGAGGTTTACCCCGGCCAGAGGCACTTCTTTTCAAAATTATATTCCCACTATTCTGTAGCTTCTGGCCGCCTCGGTGAGAAGTCCCTTGGGCTGCTCAATGAGCGGGAACCAGTGGTGGCGGAGGTGCCCACTGGAGCAAAGGCCGACGATGTGCCTGGCGCGGCTGCACATGGGCGGCGAAGAGTAACGGAGGGTGAAATAGAGCTCTAAGGATGGTAGTCACCAGCGAGCACAGATCAACCTGCATCACGCGAAGACAACCTCGGCTGTCATCGGCAGGTTGGTCTCCAGGTCTGACTTGGGTCTGGTGCTCATCCAGGAGCCTTGGGTCCTCAGAGGCAGGATCTGCGGCCTAAGTAAAGTGAGTTTGCAAACTATTGCAAATGTTATGCAGCCCCGAGAGCTTGCATCTTGGTGCAAAAGGATATTAACTTTCTATGTCTCTCTAAATTCCTCAAAAGAGATCTAGTAGCGGTGATGATCACTAGCGAGCACGGGAGTACTGTGGTTTCGTCGGCATACTTCCCAGGAGACGTGACGGAAATGACCCCCACTAGAGGTCCAGTATCTGGTGCTGCATTGCAACAGCAAAAGGCTATCCCTACTGCTAGGGTATGATGCCAATGCACACAATGTTTTATAGGGAAGCAAGGACAACAACAGTAGAGGTGAGTGTTTACTAGATTATTTTGTTTTAGGGATCTTACTGTTTTCAATGTACTGGACATCACTTTCGGCAATGAGAGGGGCTCCCGGTTGATTCGCAACTGAAAGGTCTCCTCAATGTGGGATCACAGGATCATTCCGTTCGACATTCATAGCAATCTCCGCTTCAGCAGGGCTATCAGGAATCCACGACGGACTGACTGGCCAGCCTATCAGTCCTGTCTAGGATTAAATCTGAGCAGGCTGAACCAGAGTAGAAGAGTATCCTCTTCGGAAGAATTTGAGCAACTGTCAAGAGAAGTAGGTGAGACAATCTTGAATGCATATCATGCAAGCTGTCCCGAAAAATCCATAGAGTCCAGCAGATACAAACCCTGGTGGAATAGGAAACTAGGGCTACTTCGTGCAGAAGTTAGAAAGCTGTTTAACACAGCTAAAAAGAACAGCGCCAAGTGGGAATTATTCACCGAAAAGCTGACAGAATATAACAAAGAAATCCGGTACAGTAAGCGTCCTCACTTTCGGAAATTTTGTTCCACCATAGAGCAAGCCGCACCTGAGGCCAGAGTGTTTAAGGCAATCTCAAAAGGCAAAGTACCCTCTGAACTTTGTCTGAAGAGGGCAGATGGGTCATATGCAAACTCACTTCCCTCTGTGCAGAACCATCTCCAATGTAGACGATAGTTACGAAAGGATCCCCATCGGAAAGTCTACTGAGTCGGCTCTCTTGAGCCTAGTCGGCAGTCTCCAGAGCTCTGTAAAGGCCAAAGGGGCAGCCCTTTGTGCTATTATGGACATAGAGGGTTCTTTTGATAACACAGCTGATGATGTTGTGGTAAGAGCACTCTGTAGAAGGGGAGTTGAGACGGGTCTCACGACCTGGAATAGCAAAAAGCAGAAGTCACTGTCAGCGGAGTGACAGTTAGAGCTCAAACCACCAGAGGTTGTCCGCTGGGTGGTGTCTTTTCACCACTACTCTGGAGCCTCGTGGTGTATGAGCTACTACTTACACTTACAGCAAATGGATTCGAATGTCAAGGCTATGCTGATGACATCACTCTGACCTGTAGGGGTAATTTTGAAAGCACATTGTGCGATAGGATTACACTAGGCCTAAGACTAAGCTTATACTGGTGCAGACTGGTCAGGCGAAATCACAGTCGTCGCCTTTACCAATCTCTACAAGCTGAATTCATTCGGCCCATAGCCATTGGGGGCACAGAAATACCGATCTCCACTGAAGTCAAATATCTGGGAGTCATCCTTGATAAACGATTACTGTAGGGACAACATATGGAACATGCTGTTCGCAAGGCTACTATGACCCTAATGAGCTGTTTCTCCAAAGATCCTAATTTGGATTTACCTTGCTATAGTGGGACTCATAGACAGCTTTGGTTTTTGGGCGAACCGGCAACAGGCAACTTGCCTGTATGTGCATCTCGGGCGGTATGCGCACTTACCCATCCACTGCCCTGGATTTGCTGCGGGGGCTTCCACCACTTCACTTGCATATCAGTTGTCGCAGATCTACTACGAGGATAACAGGTTCAAGACCAGCTGACTCGGCTGCGACTGCAACTGACCTGTTATTAGAATATCCGCAGGATGTTTAACTGGCCAAGTTCAGCTTTGATAAGCTCTTTAAAACGGAGCTTAGCAACAAGTCGGAGTGGACCAACATTTTACTTTGTTACTGTTTACGTGAAGGGCCCATTGTACCCGCTGCCCACCAAGCTTCCGAAAGCTCTTGCGCTCCCGTAATTCGGGCCTCCGCGCACTATCCATCGAGCGTGCCAATGCTCGCCCGCTCCCCGCTCTTCTGCAAGGTTCGGCCGCTGCTCGGCACTCTTCCGCCACCCCTCGGTACCCTTTCTTGATAGCGCTCGCCCGATCTGGGTTCCTCTGGATCTTCGGCTACTCCGCAGCACTCTCCGCCGTTCCCCCGCGCATTCGCCGCTCCTCGGTCCTTTGCAGGTTTTACGCACAGTCATGGGTCCCTCTCGGCAATCGCATTGTATACCTTCATGAGATCCTCTTCCCCATCTTCCAAACTGGCCAGTGTCACGATAGCATTGCGTAGATCCCGCTGATCGTGGCTATTTCTTCAATCTCACTAATTTTGTTTAATATTTTTGTTATTTATATTTGACATATAAGACTTCAAATAAACAAGGAATGTAGCCGAATGTAAATGTAGCAATGGAATCACCCCAACATTCAAAATGTTGAAATATGTAGCAGAGGAAAAGTGCTATTAACAGCACAGCAGCATTTACAGCCAGCTAAGGAGGCTGTATTAAATCAGAAACGTATAGCTACAGAAAAACAAACCCGGGCCGTACTAAAAGAAAACTCGTAGGTGGCTGCAGATCTTCAACGTCCAGAAGTCATTCCAAGAACACTCGCGGCTTCAAAGTCTTCTTTAAGGAATGTATTCGAAAAAAACTGGCCATGATTAAATAGCTGTAAAAATAAAACTAAAGCAGATATCAATGTAATTTTTTTGATTACTTTATTTTATTTGTAATTAACATTACTAGCTAAAAATATTGTCATATTTGCTTCGCATATAGGAATGCTCAAATTTTTGACTTCATCCCCTTCATCAGTGCCTGCACATTTGAATTTGTCATTATTTTTGCCACCAAAATCCATTTTATTTTAAAAGAAAAAATTTGCCTCAATGGCATATAGCCTGCAATATTAAAAAAATTAATTTTTTAGGAAATTTATCCATTTTTTTGTCTTTAAATTTGATGCTGACATTGCCTTTCATGTTTGTCGTATAAAATTGTTGACCATGAATTTGTCTGAAGTCCGCTTTAACTTTAACACTTTGGCGACATCTCTTATAGAGAGCCCAGGATTTCTCTTGAAAGCAGACACTACGGCTTTGGCCTCGTTTTTAGCCACAATACCCTTCTTTCGGCCGCTACCTGGCACTCTGTTCAATGAAGATGTAGTCTCGAACTTTTTAAGAACATAAGTCACTGTTGATTTTTGAATATTTAATGATTTTCCAATGTATGCGTGCGACATTTATGGAAATTTTGCCTTTTTGTGCAAAATTTCTTTGTATTTATCACTTTTAGTAGAGCACATGATTGAAACTGACGCGAAATGGAAAAAAAATGGAATGCAGCTGTTTTACGTATAGTTAAAGCTTTCATATTACAAAAGCTTAACACTTTCCCGTTTTATTTAACGAAGACAGATAAGTTTATGTGTGACCAGTTTGTTGCAAATACATTCCTAAGCTCACGGGGCTGCCCATGCTGCCGCAGTTGAGGTTCACAAGATAAAATCGGAGGCAGCCAAGCTTGGCCACCTTGCTCGAAACGCACATCCGAGCGCCAAATCCCAGTTTTATTTGACAAACAATAATTTTTCTGGTACTAATATAGGAGCTTGGCTACCAGCTAGTATAGCTGAAAAATTATCCAAGATTTGCAACCAATTATCAGATTTGGTTGCTGTAACAGAAAGCCGACCCGGCCCCAGAGTAGAAGTCAGGGTGAATTACATGGTAACTGAGTATAAGACTTATTTATTCACTAGAAATTACAGAGCTTGAATTATGTGGGCAGGATCCGCGCAGCTAGTCCGGACTCGGCGATGCGTCGTGGCCGCCGGCCGTCGTCCTGAGTCGTTTTGGGCGCTGCATAGATAGAAGGTCCTTTAGGAGGCCATTCAGGTCATCCACCGGAATCAGTGAGAGCCCTAGTCCGTGACCATTCAGATCTATCGAGAGAGAGAGAGAGAATCCTTCGGAGGCCATTTAGGTCATCCACAGGAGTGAGTGACAACCCTAATCAGTGACAATTCAGATCTATCGAGAGAGAGAAACCTTCAGAGGCCATTCAGGTCATCCACAGGAGTGAGTGAGAACCCTATTCAGTGACCATTCAGATCTATCGCAAGAGAGAGGATCCTTCGGAGGCCATTCAGGTCATACACAGGAGTGTGTGAGAACCCTAATTCGTGGTCCGAGCCGCGGCTTAGGGGGGAAAAGAAAAGTACTAAGGATAACTAACTACGATGTATTCACCGACTTATTAAACTGATTTTGCTGTTGACTTATTGATGCGTGCTGCTAGGTAGGCTTACCTTTCCCGATCGCTGTCGGCTACTACTGATTCCAACTAAGGCCAGCCGCCCGCTTTATATAGGCCCCGGGGCTTATAGTGTGCCCGCCTCCGATTCCTGATTTGCCATGTTTAGCGTGGTTTGCCATGTTTAAGGTAACTAAAGTTCGAACTGGAACTTAACATTTTCGGAACATATTTTCACAGCAGACAAATTAAAAACAAAAATTTTGTTGATTCACATGTACGCTTAAGCTTTCTGAATTCTTGGGATGGGCGAATTTGAAGGATGCCAGGCAGTTGTTGGAACAAAAGTATTAAAATATTAATAAAATAGTGGTGTTTAAGACGAAAAATTAAAACTAATTAAGACCACCGAAACTGACAAAGCATACAAGCTGGCAAGCAAGAAAATAGCTCAGTAGTGTGAGGGGTTTTCTACTTAAGAGGCCGAAATTTTTGTCTATTTTCAGAAATTAGTTGTAAAAAAACTGTATAAGATAAAGCTGCGCCGTAACCAGAAAAAGATGATAGAGGGGGCTCAGAGGGGCCCGAATATATTACATTACATTATAAATAATATCTGAAAGTTTAAATACGTTCTTTCATTAAGATAATGGTTCCAATATTGCCTTTGTGGCGCCCAGACTAAAGCCCAGTCTGGCAACACGGCGTAAACAAGTACTAACGCCAAGACCTTTCCTGGATGACGATATCTTCTGATATGGTCAGGCTGGTCACTCTTGACTTGACCTCCGCCGCGCAACAAGCTTACGGCGTCAAATTAACATTGTGTTGTATTTCTATATTAAATAAAGCAGTAACTACATAAGTTACTATATTGGTGACCCCGCAATAAACAAAATGCAGAATACCGGAAATTGTTCGCCTGCACCGCTGGCACCGCCTGCATCGCTGGCACCGCCTGCACCGCCAACTTCGCCTGACTCTGGTGAAATTCAACGCGGCAGCAGCGCAGGCGCCATTATTCCTGTCGTCGAGTCGGTTGCCGCCATCAAGCTACCGCCATTGGTAGCATAACCGCAAAATGTGCGGTTATGGTTTGTGCAGATCGAGGCGCAATTTCAATGCAGCCGCATTTCTTCAGATAACACGCGCTACTACCATTTAATCAGTGCTTTGGATGCTGATATAATGACTGAAGTATCTGATGCTCTGGCGCAACCCTTGGAAGGCAACAAATACGAGCACCTGAAGGAGATTATCATCAAGCGATTTACGGAATCACCGGATAGACAGTTGCAGCGCGCTTTACTGGAGCTTGACCTTGGGGACAAGAAGCCCTCGCAGCTCTTTCGGCAAATGACAACTCTTGCTGATGGTCGCGCGTCTGCAGACGCCTTGCGAGTCCGCTGGCTCTCTCAGCTACCGCAGCACTACCGGCAGCTGGCACAAGTGTCGTGGACGACTTGAAACGCGACATCGCTGCCATCAAGGCCTCTTTAACTCTTCTGCAGAACATGAACCTAATGCGCGAAAAAGCTCATCGCCCTGTGCCTGGGTTCCACAGCAGGGAAACTAAAGAAGCTGTCATCTGTTCAGGCAACTGGTGACAGCAGATCTCCAAGCACTCGCCTCTCAAAGGAGTACCGACTTCACATAATCGATCTTAATACCAACATAAAATTCCTTATCGATTCCGGATCAGTCATCTCACTCATACCTGTTTCGGTAATCAAGGGAATGCATCGTCGCAAAGACGACTTCAAACTCTACGCGGCCAACACGCCTATAATTGATACCTACGGCACGCTAAATCTAACTTTTGATCTCAACCTACGTCGTAAGTTCACCTGGTCGTTCGTCGTTGCCAACGTACAATCAGCAATCATCGGAGCAGATTTCCTCACGCACCACGGCCTCATCCTCGACCTCAAGGGTAAACGCTTTATGGATCCCTCAAAAGCTGTTTCGACCAAAGGAGAAGTTGCAGAAGCAAAACTCTACAACGTTTCTACAATCAACGTGTAAAGTTCCAGTGAAATAGATCGCCCGTACTCCAATCTTCTTAGTCGCTTTGTGCAGATCACACGTCGTAATGCGCCTTTAGTAACCCGCATTCATAATGAGGTTGCGCATTACATTCAATCAACTGGCCCACCTGTTTTCGACAAGATAAGACGGCTTACAGGCGAAAAATTAAAAGCGGCACGCCGGGACTTCGATCTCTTACTCCAGCAAGGAGTGATTCGTCCCTCCAGCAGCCAATGGGCCAGTCCTATTCATTTGGTCCCCAAGAAGATTAACGAATGACGCACTACTGGTGATTATCGCAAACTTAATGCTTCCACTATTCCAGATCGCTACCCGATTCCCCATGGGGAAGATATTCTTCAAGGTCTGCATGGAAGCTTAGTTTTCTCCACAATCGATTTGGTGCGTGCCTACCACCAGATCCCAGTCGCGCCAGATGATTTTCCGAAAACAGCCGTCCCTATACCGTTCGGCCTTTTCGAGTTCGTCGGCATGCCACCCGGACTGCGTAATGAAGCGCAAACCTTCCAGCGCCACATGGACAACCTGCTTCGTGGCATTCCATTCGTAGGATGCTATATGGACGACATCATCGTATTCTCCACAACACTTGAGGAGCATTTGAAGCACCTCCAGACAATCTTTGAGATTTTGCAGAGGAACCACCTCCAAATGAACCCTCAAAAGTGCCAATTTGGTAAAAGTGAGGTGATTTTCTTAGGGTTCCAAGTCAACGCGAGCGGATTAAAGCCCCCTGATGAGCGCACGCAAGCAATCCACAATTTTCCCAAGCCTCAAACTATCATGGAATTGCGCCGGTTTTTGGGAATGGTCAACTATTACCGACACCTTATCCCACACGCAGCTCAGGCTCAAATGCCGCTCACAGACTACCTAAAAGGCGCAACCAAAAATGACAAGCGCGAAATAGCCTGGACCGGCCCTGCGGAAAATGCATTCCAGTCCTTCAAGCAAGGAATTTTACGTGCCGTGTGCTCTTCGTTCCTTTCCCCATCGGCTCACCTCGCCCTTAAACCGGACGGCTCCGATACAGCGTTCGGTGCTGCTCTCGAACAACTAGTCGGCAACGTTTGGCGTCCCTTCGGGTCCCATCGACAACTCCGCCAGTTGGATTTTATCTCCCAATGTTCCACGGAGATAGTGTACAATCCCGGGGAAAACAACGCAGTGGCAGACGCCCTTTCACGCATTAACACCATAAGCATGCCGTCTAGCTTCAGTGCTCAAGCGATATTCGAGGCCCAACAAACCGACGATGAAATGGCTGAGCTTCCTCAAACCACGTCCCTTGTTCTACAAGTTAGGAACATCGACAACCTAGACATCTGGTGTGACATCTCGGATGGACGAGAGCGGCCATATTTACCCAAAAGTCTGAGACGCCAAGCTTTTGATGCAGTACATGGATTGGCGCATCCCAGCGGCCGTACAACTTCAAAGTTACTTAAGCAGTGGTTTGTCTGGCCAGGAATTAACCGTGATGCCACCCTCTGGTCCCGACAATGCGTTCCTTGCCAGCGGGCCAAAATCCATCGCCACACACACAGCCCGGTGGAGAAGATCGATGTTCCTGATAATCGTTTCGAGCACATTCACGTCGATCTGATTGAGCTTCCCACTATCCGTAACTTACGCTACTGTCTTACCATCATTGACCGCTTCAGCAGATGGCCTGCAGCTATTCCACTATCCAACATCACCGCGGAGACTGTCGCGACAGCTCTGTATACACAGTGGATCTGCATGTTTGGCTGCCCACTCACTATAACAACGGACCAAGGAACTCAATTCGAATCCTCATTGTTTGCTGAGCTGGCTAAACTAATTGGAGCCGAAAGGATGCATACAACCGCATATCACCCTCAGTCAAACGGCATCGTGGAGAGATGGCACCGTACCCTCAAGGCCGCCCTGATGTGTAAGTCTCACATAGCATGGCCGGATCTCCTGCTTACAGTTCTGTTGGGGCTGCGCTCGGCGTTTAAGGCGGACCTCCAGTCATCGCCAGCCGAAATGCTTTTTGGCACCACTATTCGTATCCCCAACGAATTTTTTGAGTCGCACTCCCCAACCGCCTTCAGCAAGGATCACCGACTCACCGAGCAACTGCGTAAACATATCAAGGCAGCCCGACCTACTCCTGCAGCGCATCACGCTAAACCACCTGTTTTCATTTGTAAGGACCTGAGAACTTGTTCGCACGTCTTCAAGCGAGTGGCATCTGTTAAAAAACCACCCGAGCCGCCTTACACGGGACCTCATCGGGTAATACGCCGGGTTGATGACAAGGTCTACATCATCAGCATTCACGGACAAGAGAAGGCCATATCAGTCGACCTCCTCAAGCCTGCCTTCTAAGCTGAAGCTGACGCGTGCGAAGACCACCACGAGGATCCACCGCCTAACCAACAGATTTCGCAGCAATCTACGCCATCGAGCCCTGCACCTACAGCTCCAGAATTTATACCGTTACCTTCACCACCTGGCGAAGTCACTGGAGGGGGAGTAGATGTGGCGCCCAGACTGAAGCCCAGTCTGGCAACACGGCGTAAACAAGTACTAACGCCAAGACCTTTCCTGGATGACGATATCTTCTTATATCGTCAGGCTGGTCACTCTTGACTTGGCCTCCGCCGCGCAACAAGCTTACGGCGTCAAATTAACATTGTGTTGTATTTCTATATTAAATAAAGCAGTAACTACATAAGTTACTATACCTTCATAAGTACTACGGAAATATGCTTCGAGTCGAGAGACTTGTTCAAATTTTTAATTTATCAAGTGCAACAAAAATGTGCCAAGCATAGTACCAAACTATCAGAACAATTAAAAGCATCAGTTCTATAATAACTATGAGTTTTGTACAGCTTTTTGCACTTAACAGTAAACAGCTGTTTAAGCTGATTTCCACACAAAAGGGCTGCCACATTTTTCGCAGTCTTAATTCGGGTGGCTTCAATTACTTTTTTGTTCAATTTTGACCATTAAAGTAATAAAATTTAATAGCATTATTTATAAACAACATTTATGGCCCTCCTTCAAACTTATTAATGAATTTATTTATATTCTATTAATTTTATTTATTATCGTTTCACCGACAGTATGGCAACCTTCGCGATAACTTTTGGCGAGTTAATTATCGGCACTGACAAAATCCAAAGATACAATTAAAAAACTTTTTAAATAACATAAATCGGAAAATTAATTTACAGCTGTTACTCCGACAACCAAGTTATGTGCGCCGCCGCACTATGGCGCAAAAGATACAGATACGTTGCAAAAATCAACTTTTTGATGACAACGGATCGTGAAATTTGTTATTGCATTCGACAGGTAATAGTTTCAAAGGGTTGAATCCAAAAAATTATCCCAATCGCCTAATTATTAATGAAGTTACACATGTTCAAAGTTGAACCTTTTTTGGGTTGCAAAAAAAGCGGCAGTTTTTTATAACAAATTAAGACTTTGAGGTCGATTTTTAGGTAAAATATGTAACCGACCTGCATAGTTATGGTCTCTATCGAAAGGGCCATCAAATCTCGTCAAAACCAATGTAGAATGAAATTATAATATTTGTTTCACATGCAGGCATACCTGTTTTACCAAAGTACTAATTTTGCACCTATTTTTCAACTTTGATGAAAAAAAAAATCGAACTTACGCCGACTTATGGGTTTGGCGTATGAGGTGTTGTTCCTGAATATGTTCTTTATCATATTCAAATCAGATCGGGTAATTGATCACTTTGAACAAAAAGTGCATAAATTATTGAAAATTGATCAAAAATTTAGAAATTTGAATTATAAAAAAAAAATGTTTATTCTTGAAAATATGTGTTAATTTTGTTTTTAAAACATTAAATATGCACCATATTAGCAAAAAAAACCAAAACTATATTTCGAAAATGGAAAAAAAATAAGAAAACTGCCTCAAAAAACATTAATTTTCGAGTATAAAATCTACTATTTATCACACCATATAGTATGACAACTCAATCGAAAGGTATTAAAAATACCTTTCATTTAAAAAAAAAAATTATGAAAATATCTCAACTGGTTCAAGAGTTATGATTTTTGCAACCCAAAAGTATTTAAGGCGCCACTGTGCGCCGCACAGTGTCAGTTTAGATACTTTTGGGTCGCAAAAATCATAACTCGTAAACCAGTTGAAATATTTTCATAATTAATTTTTTAAATTAAAGGTAGTTTTAGTACCTTTCGATTGAGTGCTCATAATATATGGTGTGATAAATAGTAGATTTTATACTCGAAAATTAATGTTTTTTGAGGAAATTTTCTCAATTTTTATCCAATTTCGAACAATACTTTTCGTTTGTTTTCTTTTAAATTGCTAATTAGGTGCATATTTAATTAAAAAAAAAAAAAAAACAAAATAAATTTTAAACAAAAAAAAAAACAAAAAAAATTTTTACAATTCAAATTTCTTCTTTTTGACCAATTAATAAATATTATATTTTTGAAGAATATTTAATCATTGCACATTCATTTCAAGTCACTTAGTGTCCTTACAAAGTCAGGGATTAAAAAGCAAACCGCCAATACAGGAAAAAATGAATGTCCGCCATACAATTTCGTACTGCGCATGTAGCTAAATTTGCTCGAAACCGCCCGTTTTTTACGCTGAGTTGAAAGTACCTTTTGCCTTGGAATTTCTTAGGGGCAAGTTGGGGCAGCCGATCTTTTTTGAATATGATAAAGAACAAGTCGGTGTAAGTTCGATTTTTTTTTCCATCAAAGTTAAAAAATAGGTGAAAAATTGTTACTTTGGTAAAACAGGTTTGCCTGCACATATTCAAGAACAACAATACGCCAAACACAAAATCCAACAAAATCCCATTTTTGACATTCCATCAAAGTTGAAAAATAGGTGAAAATTAGTACCTCGGTAAAACAGGTATGCCTGTACGCGCAAAAAATATTATACTTTCATTCCACCTTTGTTTTACCGAGATTTGATGACCCTTTCGATACAGACCATAACCATGCCGGTCGGTTACATCGGTATCAAGAACAACACGTTCTTGAATATGTTCTTTATCATAATAAAAAAAAATCGTGTCCCCCTACGTCCCACCCTGCAATTCCAAGGCAAAAGATACTTTCAACTCAGAGTAAAAAACGGGCGGCTTCGAGCAAATTTTGCTACAAGCGCAGTACGAAATTGTATGGCGGGCATTAATTTTTTCCTGTATTGGCGTTCACGAACGACTGTAGCTTTCTTAGTTGTTTTGTTTTTAAAACATTAAATATGCACCATGTTAGCATTTTAAGAGAAAACAAACGAAAAGTATATTTCGAAATTGGATAAAAATTGAGAAAATTGCCTCAAAAAACATTATTTTTGGAGTATAAAATCTACTATTTATCACACCATATTGTATGACCACTTTGTACCTTTCAAATAAAAAATAAAAATTTATGAAAATATCTCAACTGGTTCAAGAGTTATGATTTTTGCAACCCAAAAGTATCTAAACTGCCACTGTACAGCGTGGAGTGAAGTTTCCAGTGAATGGCAAAAATCGGAGATGCTTTCAATTATCGTGGTTGTACAAATACCCTTGGCTCGAGTACTCTATTGCACGCGATTCGGTGTTCTGCAACACTTTTAGACCCTTCGGTGTCAACGTTAAAGACAGTACTTTCACGATTAATGGTTTTCGTTTTTGGAAACATGCTCTGTCTTTTACCAAGGGATTCCCAAAGCATAGTGGGTACATCAATGCTACTGCTAAATAAAACAGAACTTTTGCAACGAGAGAAAACCGGTTCCTCTGTCTGTAAATTTATATGTGATCAAACTCTTGAAAAACATAGATATTATATGAGCACCATCATAAAAACAATTTCGATTTTTGGTTGAAAATGAACTGGCCTTGCGTGGGAATTGGGATAATGAAGAAAACGAAGAAAGTAACTTTTCATGAATCTTTTCCGATATTCTTTGGGGATGGACAGCGAGTTGGTAAAATGTCAAAATTACATGCCGTCTAATGCAACGTAAACGTCGCTTTTGATTCTGAATGAAATCATCTCCATTATGTCTAAAATGCATCGTGACAGCATCGTCGAAGAAATCAAGAAATAAGATTCCGACTTTTTCACAATCTTGTTTAAAGACACGAAAGATAAAAATTGGGTAGAAATTCGGTCCTTAGCTGCTCGTTACGTTTCGGGAGGAAAACCACTTGAAGTTCTCCTGTCATTTGAAGAATGTGAAGATTTGGATGCGAATGCATTTACATTTTCTCCTCAAGTCTGTAAAAGAAAATGGCTTGAATCCTTACAATAGCATAAATCAATGCAATGATAAAGGGATACAAAAGTGGCGATGTGAAGAAACTGCAAGGCGCATTGCAAAAAATCATACCCTATGTACATTGCTTAAATCATATATTGCATTTAGTTAGAGTTGAAGTTGTGGGGACCACCCACTAGACTTCCACACCGTTCCTGCGTCCTTCGGTGAATGGCAAACAGCCAACACCGCGAATGGCACTTTTCGATATTTTTAGCTTTTTGCGATAGCTTTCGAGATCTCTTCTCTTCTACCACCAGCAGCGGTTTCGGTTGAAAATTGGACTTTTGGTGGTACATAACCTCAAAATATGGTTAACCACAGCGATGATGAAGAAGCCTACTTGAGGCAGCAACCGCCTCAGCAGGCACAAGCAGTGCCCCTACAACAAGCGCCACCACAACAAGCGTCTGGAGGCGACGAGCATGCGTCAGGCGAGATTGGCCGAGTGTCGTTTAGGGCTCCACCATACATGAAAGGGCATCCGGATGTATTTTTTACCCTACTGGAGTCGCAATTCGCAAGTCTCCGCATAACGGTGGACGAAACAAAGTTCCATCAAACTTTGAACGTACTACCAGTAGAGTACTTGGAGACCATCATGTACATTCTGCGAAATCCGCCGCTTACGGGAAAGTATGAGGCAATTAAGGCCAAAATTATTGCCGAACACTTGCCCTCAACTCAGTCCCAGTTCGCACAGTTGTTTCGGTCGCTGGAGCTTGGAGACAGTAAGCCGTCTGTATTGCTGCGCCGCATGCGCGAACTGGCCAGGGACGGCATTGGAGAAGACGCCCTGAAAGCCATGTGGCTTGAGCGGTTACCCGAGGGCTTGCGACTTGTAGTGGCGATGGCGCAAAGCGATCTTGACAATATCGCGCTAATGGCGGACAGGACCTGGGAGTACGCGCACCCCACGATCAACGCGGTCGCTGCATCTGCTCCGATTACAACCCAGCACGGCACGGATCTGTGGAGCAGCAATTGACGGAGTTGAGAGCGATGATAGCCTAGCTCGGAAGGCGCCCAGAGCATCAGAGCCGTAGTCAAACCAGAAGCAACAGACCTGGCTCTCGTGGAAATAGCAGCAGTCGATCAAAGTACAGCGACGATCGCTTTTGTTTGTACCACAATCGGTTCGGTGAAAAAGCGAGGAAATGCAGATCGCCTTGCAAGTGGCCAGCGGGAAACTAACCGCCACTTCGCTTTTCGATATTTTTAGCTTTTTGCGATAGCTTTCGAGATCTCTTCTCTTCTACCACCAGCAGCGGCCACGAGCAGAACATAGAACATACTTACTCTGAATTTAATTTAATAACCCAGTCAATAAAGGAATACTGATACATACTCCTACAAAGTATTTAAAAACATCGAAGCAGGATATACTTTTTTCGAGAACCTCAAATTGATTTACACGATCCTGAAGAATTCAAGAATCCGAAAAATGTACGAGGGAAAAGGTATCAAGAGATTGATAGAAATTCGATGAAGCGGTCACGTTCGAGCTTCTGCCGCGGTTTTGGAAAATTACAAGGACATCGTGGCAACACTAACTCAGGTCTAAAATGGATCATCCTCACGCTTCGATGCTGAAAATCGCTACTTCGGTCGGTCTTCTGGATGCAATAACCCGGAAGGAATTTGTTTTCATGTCACTGTTCATGAACGACGCTCTGCAAACCCTCGCACCAGCTGAAAAGATTTCCAAGAACGTAAACGGGCCCCTACTCTGGAATACCATGTACGACGGTGTTCTGCGGCTCCCAATGCCCAGCGACACCACCGTCGTGGGCTTTGCAGCGACATTGTCGTGGTCGTCGTTGCAAAGGAGCGCACTGCAGCGGAGGATAAGGCAAACGCAGCGATCAAGGCCATCGAGACGTGGCTCTCGAGCGCTGGCCTGGAGCTACGGGGCAGACGGAGGCTGTCCTGAATTCGAGCCGGAAAGCGGTGGAAAAGGCCGAGATACGCATCGGCGGAGTCGCGATAAAGTCGCAGATACTCGGCTCTCATTCAAGGAGCACCTCGAGTCCGCCCATAAGAAGGCCAGAGAGACGGTGGGAGCCCTCTCCCGTCTGCTGCTGAACACCAGAGGGCCAAAGCATACCACCTGGAAACTGCTGGCAAACGTCGTCACCTCCCAGTTGCTGTATGCGGCGCCTGTGTGGGCTAAGGCGGTCGGGACAAAGTCATACATGCGAGGGGTAGAGTCAGCCTACAGACTCTGCGCTATACAAGTTGCATGCGCATTCCGGACTATTTCGGACGACGCCGTGCTGGTAATAGCTGGCCTAGTACCACTGAAGGAGCTGGTACGGGAGAAGGCAGACCTGCGCAACACGCTTCGCGGGCACCCCGGACCCGAGGGTGTCTCCAAGGCGGAGCTCAAGAGCGCCGGCAGAAGGAGGAGTTACGTCAGCTGGCAGGCCAGGTGGGATGCCTCGTCCAAAGGCCGCACAGTTGCCGGAAAGATACAGATACTATACAAAAATCAAATTTCTGGTGAGAACGGATCGTAAAATTTTTTATTGCATTCGACAGGTAATAGTTCAACAAGGATGAATCCAAAAAATTATTCAAATCGGTCCAGTATCTAAGGAGTTACACGTGTTCAAAGTTGAACCTTTTTTGGGTTGCCAAACAATCAGGTAGTTTTTAAGGAAATATCCGACTTTGCGGTCGATTTTTAGGTAAAATATGTAACCGACCGGCATCGTTTTGGTCTCTATCGAAAGGGTCATCAAATCTCGTCAAAAGCAAGGTAGAATGAAATTATAATATTTGTTGCACGTGCAGGCATACTTGTTTTACCAAAGTACTAATTTTCACCTATTTTTCAACTTTGATGGAATGTCAAAAATCTTATTTTGCTGTATTTTGTGTTTGGCGTATGAGGTGTTGTTCTTGAATATGTTCTTTATCAAATTCAAAAAAGATTGGCTGCCACGAACTGCCACCCCGGATTTCCAAAGCAAAAGATACTTTCAACTCAGCGTAAAAAACGGGCGGTTTCGAGCAAATTCTGCTACAAGCGCAGTACGAAATTGTATGGCGAGCATTCATTTTTTCCTGTATTGGCGGCTTGTTTTTCGATTCCTGACTTTGTAAGGACACTTAATGACTTGAAATGAATGTATAATGATTTAATATTCTTCAAAAATATTTAATGATGTAAAATTAATTGATTATTTTGAACAAAAAGTGCATAAATGATTGAAAAATGGTCAAAAAGGTAAAAATTTGAATTATAAAAAAAAAATTTGTTTTTTTTTTGCTTAAAATAAATTTTTTTTGTTTTTAAAAAATTAAATATTTACCATATTAGCATTTTCAGAGAAAACAATCGAAAAGTATTGTTCAAAATTGGATAAAAATTGAAAAAACTGCCTCAAAAAACATTAATTTTCGAGTATAAAATCTACTATTTATCACACCATATAGTATGACCACTCAATCGAAAGGTACAAAAATTACCTTTCATATAAAAAAAAAATTATGAAAATACCTCAACTGGTTCAAGAGTTATGATTTTTGTATAGCAAAAGTATCTAAGGCCCTACTGTGGGCCGTTGGAAGCGCAGGCTGATCCCCAGCATCGACGCCTGTATAGAGAGGAAGCATGGCAGGTGGATTTCTTCCTTACCCAAGTGCTGAGTGGGCACAGATGCTTCAGGAGCTACCTCAAGAGTTTCGGCGACGAAGAAGAGGACGGCTGCCCGGAGTGCGGATCTGGGGTAAACGAGGATGCGAAGCACTTCATCTTCCAGTATCGCCGATTCGACGAGGAGAGTAACGCGCTGGAGGAGGTAGCAGGGTTGGCGATCAGAGAGGACACGCTGGTCCCGCTGATGCTGGCGGACCCAAGGGCGTGGGACGCGGTGGCTGAGTTTTTAGACAAGCTGATGAAGTAGCTGAGGTCCCTGGAAAGGATGAGGAAGGAGAGGGCGGGCTGAGCGACCTTCCATTGTGCAAAGCAAGGCTTTGCGGCCGTACCGCACGATGCGGCCTCTCTCCCCGCCACGCTACTGAGTGACTTTCCTTATATGCGTTGTAAATTGTAGTATAGTTGTTATAATTATAAACGAATATACAAAAAAAAAAAATAAAATAAAACACATGATCGAACTATCTGACTGCAGAGTTCCTGAGCGTTTATGGTCCAAATACGCTGTCGTAGGATGCTCACAAATGCTCTAAGGCCGACATTAAAGTTTGACTGGTGCAGATGCCGGACGTAGCTCTGCACAAATTGGGAGCGTTTCGTCAACAGCAAGGGAAACTTGGCATTGTATGATATAGGAGCGTTAGCCAGTCTCCCCCAATTCGCAACAACGAAAAGTTACACCAAGTGCCCGTATCCTCATGGATGAATGGGTTCAATCGTTGAAGACTTGGGCCGACATTGGAGCCTTTACTAACTTTTTCAATTTCTTCTTGATACTCGTGCTTTTTTACAATTTCAATAATCTTCTGAACGCTTCATTATACTCAGTCAGTGACAGTTTCTTTGAAAACTATTCTCTTGTCTTTGCATTTTCTTATAAAGCGGAACATATAAGCGAACACTCTAAGCAGTTTGAGGGGTGACGAGAATCCCTCGATGACATCCAGCAAATCGGAAGTTTCCACAGCAGCGGTCAGTCGGACCACTGTCTTCCTTGCTTTCTGACGCAAGACTTCCTCATCCCTCTCGAAATGAGCATTATTGGGCCAATTTTCCTCTTCGTCCTTCAGAAATGATGGGCCAGTGAACCAGATTGACTGCCCAATTTCGCCGACGTCACAACCTCTAAAAACAATATTTTCTGGGTTCTGCTCTAGCGCCATGTAGCTTCTCCTGACCATTCTTGAATCTCCGCTACCCTGTTCGAAACGAATGTCGACAACGAAGATGGATGAGATCGAATCCAGTGAATTCGTTCGATAGGGACTTTCAATAGGGGTTTGATTCTATGGCAGAGATCTGCGAGAAGGTGAGCGGCACATAACTCAAGCCTTGGAAGCGTTTTGGTCTTGAGCGGCGCGACTTTCGACTTTGATGTCATCAACGATAATTTAAAACCTTCGGCAGTTTTGCTACGAATATAGACAAGCCCCATAAGCTCTTATGGAGGCGTTGGGAAAGACATGTAACTGTACCGGTGACTTCGGGTTGGTATACACGAACCGAGGAAAAATCTCATCCAGTTGAGACAGAGTGCTTGTTAGCATATCCCAAGCTGTTTCCAAATGCATAGGAATCGACTCATCCTAGTCTAACTTATTAAGCCAGAGTTCCAGCAATAGGATCTTTCCTTTAATCACAAGGGGACTTAATAAGACGAGGGGGTCAAACAGCTTCGATGTCACCGACAATATTTTATATTTTGTCGCTCGGAGATCCATGACAGAAGTGTCAATCTTAAACTTGAAGGCATCTTCGCTAGGCAACCACGATATTCCTAGCGCCTTAGTTGACTCTGAATCCGAGATAGGTATCGACTTAACTGTGCTCTCAGATGCAGTGAGGTGAGTTTGAAAACCACTTTGTCAATTCAAAAGCTGCTGTTTGAAGAACCTGAGACACTTTAGACTTAATTGTCTTCAGCTCCTCTACGCATGCAGCACCAGTTAACATGTCTTCGACTTAAAAATCGGATCCAATTACGTCGGCAGCTCTAGGGAATGAAAATTTAGCAGATTCATTTAACCCCATTAAACACCGAATTGCCAGAAATGGGGCTGTAAAATCACAAGGATTCAGAGGGGCCGTAGGCGACATATGACCTAGGGAGAGATATTCTTTCATAAATTCCAAGTATATAATCTTCATGTCAGGATCTCGAGACAACCTTCGTTCGAGCGACAAAAACAGCCGTTTTGCAACCTCAAAATAGTTGCCTAACCCATTTGGATCAGATTTAAACGGCAGCCTAACTTCAAACCGACCTGATGACAATACCTTAGTAGTCTTCTTATAATGGTCTTTACATAACTTGTGCTCAGGCAACAGAATCTTCTTAGGATTTGGCATTTCGTCCAGTGACCAAAATTTCTCTAGTGTGCTGTCTTCACTATAACTGAAACTATTCACAACTTTTTTCGAGACCGCAGATTTGTATCTGCCCGAGACAACCGAACCAAGAAGAGTCTTTTGTAGAGTTGGATAGTCAGGACCATGTCTAATTTGACCAAAAGCTAGCAATTCGAAAAATGATTCAGCTCCTTTCAAACTATCAATCTTTTATGACTTGTAGAAATAAGGGTCTGCATCGGGATCTTCCAATAACTGAAATTCACCGACTGATCAGGATGGTAACCGGAGATCGATTTTAAGATCCTGAAATCGAACGAGAACTCACTACCATTCAATCGCGACTTCACCACTGTCTGTACCTTTTTCTTGACGATACACGACTCCTCTTTACGAATCTGTAAGCGGTTCGCCAGTTCTTCCGTTATAAAATTCGTTTGAGACCCAGAGTCCAGCGGATCTCGAGCTAAAACGTATTCTCTATTTTTCGTACGGACGCTTACGATTGACGTAGACAAAATCACTCTGTCCAAGGATGTCGCATGCATAAAATGTGATGTGGAAGGCTGATCTTGGTTAAAAGGAGGAGAAATGCTCCTCCTAAACTGTTCTCAGACACAGTGTATCTATGAAGAAGAATATGGTGTGAGCGGTCACAAGCTCGACACTTTTTGCTTTTGCATTTCGAGACAGTATGGCCTTTTCGCAGACAATTAATACATAGGGAGGCGAACTTAACAAACTCGAACCTCTGCATTACAGAGAGACGCACAAAACGGGCTACAATTCTGTAGCACATGATCTGCTACATTGCAATACCTAAAAGTTAGCTGAAGCTTGCTGTTGGGCAATGAGCTACGATTATGTGGCTTGCTCGATACTAATTTGTCTTGCTTCGGCTTTGTCGATTCTTCAGCTGATAAATGCTGATACCGTTTCGATGACGCTTTCTAACTTCAAGGCAGAGAACAGGGACATTATTTTCGTCTTGATCACTATACACAGTTCTTCCAACTCGTCGCCAAATTCATCGCCACAATCTGTGTCTTCTATCTGTTCTTGTAATTGATCTGCCTTATTAATTGAATCATTTAAGTTTTCTAGTCGACTTTTAATTCTTCCTCTAAAATCGGAATCGATCGCGATTCTCATCGCTCATTTAATCGGCGAGTAGTTCTGACCCGACATTGGAGCTTGCTTTTCAGCTCTTCCAGAATCGATTTATTTTTGGTTTCTTGGTTCATTTTTAATTAATATTTAATTATTTTGAATATTAATTCAAGAATAAATTTTTTTTCAGGCAGAGCGGAGGGCAAGTTTGTCTGTTAAGAGTAAACGTTATGTGTTTACACTTTTGTTCGTTTATTTTAATACGCCAGTCTGATAGCCACTTCTCGACTACCACGAGGTGGTTGGCAAGATGGGTTGTTGCACGGACTGGGCATCTGGAGCGACTAAGGATCGCAGTGTCGTCAGCGAAGGTGGATGTTGTTAGTCGGTCACTCGTGGGAATATCTGCTGTGTAAAGGACGAATAGAGTTGGTCCAAGTGCGCTGCCTTGTGGGACTCCAGCTTCAATAGTGTAGCTGTCGGAAATTGTTGTGTTGCACCTCACTGCGAAGGGTCTATTGTAGAGGTAGGATTCAAGAAGTTTGTGAGTGTACCCAGGCAAGTAAGTTTTAATTTTATGCATGAGACCTTTGAGCCAGACGCGGTCGAATGCTTGAGATACATCAAGGAATATCGCGCTGCAATATTCCCTATGCTCGCTTATTCTGTTTACTTGCTCGATAGTTCCGTGTTTTTCTCTGAATCCAAATTGATGGGCTGGTATAATGTTGTGGGCTCCCATATATGGTATTATGCGCGTTAGAAGGCATTTTTCGAATAATTTGGACAGACATAATAATAAACTTATTGGTCTGTAAGATGACGCAATCGTGAGATCTTTTCCGGGCTTCGGTATCATTATAATAATTGATTTTTTCCATTTACTTGGATAGTAGCCGAGGCTTATGATTCCATTGAAGAGTTTACAGATGACCTCAATAGCACAGTACGGAAGTTCCATTATCATTTTTGTAGTTATTAGGTCACCGCCTGGAGCCTTTTTTGGTTTTAGCTCCCTGATGACTTTTGTGATCTCGTTCGGCCGAAATGTAATTGGCGTGGATTCAGCTCCGAGGTGGATTTGAGGAAGGACATAATCATTTGCTGCAGGGTTCGGTTGGAAGACGCCTCTGAGATGTAAGGTAAATGATTCGGCTCTATCTTTGTCGCTGCGGGCCCAGCACCCTGCAGAATTCCTTATAGGGGTGACTGTTTCAATTGGAGAGATTAGATTTGGGTGGGCCCTCCACAAGGGATGCTTTGTACTAGTTGGCGAGAGTTTTTCAATATATTTAAGTTGTTCATTTTCAGCATCTTGCTTCAGAGGCCGGTTTAGGTTGCGGCTGGCTTCAAAGGCGAGTGGTCAGAAGAGAGATCTGGTAGAGCTATTGCGCTTACTAGATTGCGTGGGATATTTTTTGTCACCGCGAAATCAATTAGGTCTGGGATCTTTTTTGGGTCTGCAGGCCAATATGTGGGGCTACCAGGAGAAACGTAGTCCAGTTTATTGCACACTTTTATAAGTGCATTATACAGTTGCCTTCCCTTGGGAGTCACGAGGCGTGAT
>VNJV01000344.1:0-18761 GCA_008042635.1 Drosophila nikananu | reverse complement strand
TCGAAAAATTAGACATATATAACCATGAGTTCCTGAAAAGTGCGATTTTTACCCGTGTTTTTTGATATAATAATACTTAAAAAACTATAAAATAGCTATTTTTTTAAAAATATCGCTCTGTCACGCACTTGAATATCGAATTCTTTATCAAATGCCGTTTAGTTTACGTGAATTGATTGAATAGTTCTCTCGTAATCGTGACGCCCGTATTGTAAAACATAGTTTTGAGAAAACGAGCTCCAAAGTTTTTGTACAAGAGAAAACGGAACCGGACTTTACTTCTCTCGGGTCGATTATCTTGAAAAATATTTATCGCAGCTTAACGAAATTTTGGGAAAATATTTTTAAACATTTTATCTTTCGATTAAATGAAAAAAAAAAAAATTTTTTTTTTTAAAGTTCTATAGGTATCTCCCCCCTTAACTTTTTCATATTTTTGACGTCGACCTTAGATGGATTTGCAATTTCCTTCACCTTTAAAAGAATTAATTTGATTTTTAAACTCTTAAACAATTTTCCTTTGATTGATTTGCATAGCTAAAAAATACAATTAAATTTCCTTCACTTAGCCATTTTGGTAAAAACTTTTTGCCCCGTGCAACCTTTGCAATTGACTTCGGATGGCCACAATTGAACCGCCTGATTGTCTTCATTGATTCGCTGCATATCCTGCCACGATTTCTCTGCGGCAAGGTGGCAAAGTACTTCATTCCGCCCGATAATCAGCCGCATTTATATGCCACACCGGGCACGAAAAGGGCGAGGCTGAGGGCCAGAAGGAGCAGCGCCGACATTTAAAATGAACATAAATTAAATCATAAATTGCAACAATTTCCGGTGAAAACATTTACCAAAGAGAAGCGCGGAAAGCGATGGGAGACAGGAGAAAGAAAGTCGAATGAAATGTGCTGGGGGAAATCGAAAGGGAAATTGTTTTTCAATGGCTGGCAAATAATTATTGTTGTGGAAAGTAAAGTCCCCCTGCCCTGGCTGCTCCATCAAAAACCAATTAAATGTCAAACTAAAAGTGTCTCAGTGTCGATGGCCAGGATTGCTGTCCGTGACAGCTTGTTTTGGCTGAGGATTTGCCGGTGGCTGGTGGCAGAACCCACCACTAGTCAGTCCCTAGTCTAGGCCATTGTCTAACCCACTCGAAGAGGTGTCGCCTGTCAGCCAGCACACAAAAAAAGAGCGAACAAAAACTGTGGGAAAAAACTCGGCTACATAAATCCCACAGCGAAACAACATTGTGCTGGATGCGCTTTTTATGAGACACTCAGGGTATCAGCCAGGGATATTGGTTGGGAGTCTTCTTCATTAATAAAATATATTTTTTTTACATTTATAGTTTCGTTTAGTTCACTTATTTGAGTACCTTAAAGCCTTTAGTGTTTTGGTTTCTCTTTGAATTTAAATGTTTAATTTAGGGTACCTGCTGGTCGACTCTCTCAGAGTCCCAGCGGGGAGTATTGCCAGAAGGATGTGTCGACACGGAAACCTTCACACTCACATGGGCAATGATAGTTACTCATATCGTCAACGGATTGGCCTTGTCCTTACCCTATGCCCTTTGCTCTTAACCCCTGCAGGAGCAACCCTTAGACCCGCAGTCTGTCCCTGGTCTTGGCCATGGTATCTGAGGGGTGCATTGTTTATGTGCTTTGGCCCGGTAAGTGGGTCTCTGATTGCGGAAATTAGCTGGTTCCAAGTCGGTGTGAGTTGTTTTCCATCCATTTGATGGATGTGCATGCAAACCGTGGTGCACTGGCTCATCCTAAGCAGCAGCAGCAGCAAAAGTGGCAGAAGCCAGATGGCTGACGGGGCTTGGCTCGGTTTTGGGTTTGCTTTACGTTGCTGCGGTTTGCGGTGGCGGTATTTACGGGTTTGCGGTTATTAAAAGTGTCAAAAGCGTGCAAATAACGATGACAGCAACGAGAGCAATTTCCGCATAATGTGTGTGTGTGCAGGTGCAGGTGCAGATGTGGGTGATGGCAGCCAGGTGTCAATGTTGTGGCCAGGGTTAAAAGGCCATCTCTTATGCGATGATCATCAGATTTAATTGCTTCTAAACACGTTTGCTGGATGAGGAATGGTCTTTGAGTTTTAGCTTTTTATCTTATGTATGTCTTTTTTGTACTCTTTTTGAATAATTAATTTAAAATTAGATGGTTTGCTTTTGTGTAGATTTGAGTCTTGGCAAAATTTAATATGTTTATGATGTTTTCTTGGTATGTCACTCTCTCTCTTTTACTATATTTTGCATTCTCTGGTTTTTTCTATCTATCGATATCTAGCTTCCTCCATCTTTGTGCCTCTCCTTCACTTCCTCTGTCTCTTTCTCTCACTTTCTCTTTCTGCGTCTCTCTCTCTCTCTACTTTTTCCAAATATTTTAAAAATTTTTAGCTCTCTATTTCTCTGCCTCTAATACTTTCTCTCTTGCTATCTCGATCTCTATTTCTTCTTCTCCCTCTCAGCCTTTCTCTCAAAAATCTACCTCTCTCCTACTATTTCTGTCTTTTTCTATAAGCATCTCTATCTCTCTATGCATCTCTCTCTCTCTCTCTCTGTCTCCTTTTCCCAATAAGTTTCTATCGCTTTAGCTCACTCTCTCTTTCTCACTCCCTATTGCTGTTGCTGAATCTGTTGATCTCTCTTAATTTATACACACTTCTGATGTTGCCTTCTTAATTTATTTCTTAAGGAATCTGGTATAAAGATCTTCCTCTTTAAAGACCCCCTTTTCCCGCCAAAATTTAAAGTTCACAATCAAACTAATTAAGCAGACTCCTTTGTATGTATTTTTCAGCCTTCCTGTCGCCCATTCCCGCCACCATAACCCATTTAAGAGCAAAAAGTTGTATGCCGGGCGACCTTATTCCGAATTTCGATGACGCCGCGTGTGTTTTAGCACCCAGAATAGGCTCAAAATCGTGAATAGACTTGCCCCGGCAGGATGTTTATATGTAGGATAGGATGTGGGGAGGACAAGGACTTCCCCTGACTCTCTGTTTGTGTGTGTTTGTTTTTGCATTGCCATTTCAATTCCAATTCCGCTCGCATATTTGCAACAAATTAAAGTGCCCTGCGGGTCGCCCAAAAAGCTGTAAAAAGGTTGAAAATGCACACATAAAGCCCACATGGCCTTTGGGGAGGCGAATCTATAAAAATCGTATGCCTACGACTTTCGCTTTGTGCGTCCTGTTTATGGGTCCTGTGCAAAGTATGCAATTAAAAGTCGGTTCTCTGGGTAAATTCATAGGGTCCTCTGGGGTGGCAATCAAAAATCGCTGGCCAATCGCAAAAGGTGCAGTGATAATGTAATAAGCCCAGCAAATCCCTTTGCCCTTTGGCCCTCCATTCCGCATACATTTTCCTGTGAGAGGTGAACTTTTCTGGGAAAAGGGGACCAAAGGGGCGGCTGCTGCTGCTGCTGCTGATGAGATGCCTTTGACTGCAACTTTCCAGGGCCGCGTTGGCACATTGTAAGTTGTCCCAGTCACAGGGGCAGTCCCGCCTCCTACTCAATACCCAGCCCACCCCCGACCGTGCTCTGCTCTGGGGAAAATGCAAAAGAAAAGCGGTGAAAAGCAGCTGCCGCCGTCGCGACCAAGCTGAGTGAGTGATGTGGCAACATTTTTTTATGCGTTTGCAGCTACAGTGTAGGTACAGTGCGCCTTGGCTAAGGTATCCAGAGCAAATGAAGCGTGATTGAATTTGATCAGCTGAAAAAAGCTAGGGAAGTTGCAGATGTTGTAAAATTAATCTGTTAAATGTGGCTTTTCTTCTCCTTATTTAATAGATTCTTTCAATATTTTACGATAAATATATTTCTATTCCTACTGTATTTAATTCCGCTAAAATTTGTATGCATCATCTTCAGTATTCTCTCACCGCACAGACAGACACACGCTTTGGTAAAGGCGAACAAAAATTAAAATCTTAGCACTGCAAATTGTGCGCATTGAGGCTAAAACAGATGAAAAGTTCAGGGTCTAATTGAAGAGCCCGCACATGAATCGGACTTGGCCCAAAAGGCTGATGATTAATGAATGATTTATGCGCTGGAAAGTGTGTCGTAATTAGCATATTATGCTAAACAAGGAAACCAGCAGAAAAACTGACCGGCAAGAGGGAGCTTCCGCCCCTCAGATGAGTCACTAGTCAGATTAAAGGCTGCCAGTCAGTCGGCTTGGGTTTTCAATTAACATGCAGCACGCTCCATTTGGCCGGAAAAGAGAGTAGTTCCGTTTTCCATCACTTTTCTCAGCCCTCATAAGTATGCAAGGCCAGCGGCTTTTCCTTTCCCAGGCCCAAAGCCAAGCTAATGTTTAATAATTGCTTTGTTGTAATTAAAACTTTTGTCAATGTTTGCGCCAAGGAGCAGTGTCGATAACAGCGGCAAGGAAAGCCTTAGCCATAAGTCTTTACTTGTCTTAGGGTTAATTTGTTTGTTTATGAAAACGATTGCTGGAATATTTTTCAAATGGAGATTGTGGCAAAGCGTATAAATTATTTAGAGGGTTTTTAAATTAAATAAGTGCAAAAACGTTTACAAGCTAAGAAAGATATTTAGATCAACTTTAAAGCATTCTTTATAAAACAATTTAGAGTATCTAAAAGTAGGTAATAATTATGGATAAAGGTTGCATAAGGGGTTAACCCATTGCCTAAAAGCCTCTAACATCCCTAATTGCATGGCCAAGAAAAATAAGGAAAGTAGTGAGGCGGCTATTCCTCCTCTTGCTAATTTGTATCTGGGCTGTGGTAGGTCTCAGGACTAAATCCAAACCGATCCGAGCTCAGTGACTGCGGCACGTACTGGGTGGCCACTCCTCGGCTCAACGGAGACTTGGCATTTCCTATTATTATGCAAACGGCAGCACCAAACTTTTCTCTCTTTTATTTTATTTTCAGTGAGTGCTTTTTTGGTTCTTAAAATAATTTTCATCACGCCCGCTGATTGATTGATTGGTGGATGGATGTCCCCAGCCCGCTTTCGGCTCGCTTCAATTAAGTGAATGCATTAAAATTTATATGCAGCCACTGGGAGAGTGAATGAAAAGCTTAAAATTAAGTGGGGCCAAATGAAAATATTGAATGGAAATGGGTTTCTCTTCACAGAGTTCCTGCTGGAGCAGCTAATAGGCTTACGGCAAATAATTAGCTGGCATTTCGATGGGCCAACGAGGCGTATGCGTTATGGGAATGCAAATACCGCAAATAGTTAAATAGTTCCATATAAATGGCATTGGTCAGGCTTCGGGCATTCTTGATATACCCCCGAAAAATAAATGTTTGTTGTTTGTTTGTTTGGGCTGTGAATGTGAATGTGAATGCCTTGCAAAACAAATTCGATTGTTTGGACTTTTGCGACCGAGGCAGCGGGGCGTATACGTTATTCGAAATGAGAATTTAATGGATGGATTTTCTGATATTTATTGGTACGCCGATTGAGGCCCAGCGGGCGTCCTCTGCCCCCCCAGAAAACACAGCGAAATTCATTCATTAAATCATTGAGCGTATTAATGCAGATGAGCCCCGAGCAACTTGCAACTTAATTTGTATATTTAATTATTTTTCAATTACCATTTTAATTGATTTATGCGACAACATCATTTACCATTCCGCAGCCACATCGCTGCTTTA
Organism: Drosophila nikananu; assembly: GCA_008042635.1. NCBI lineage: Eukaryota > Metazoa > Arthropoda > Insecta > Diptera > Drosophilidae > Drosophila > Drosophila nikananu. The sequence goes on along the minus strand of VNJV01000344.1, from coordinate 13,114 downwards.
ATGTGTCATTAATTTCGGCTGGCAAACATCTTCGTGGGGGACGGCGTAAATCATTGCCAATTTAATTGAAAAGATTAAACATTAAAAATATCAATATTTCATTGATTGCATACGCCGGCTTAACTGCATTAATTTTGATGGCCGTGCAAGGGTTTGTCTCCTGCACCATTTTTATTTTATTTATTTTTGCATCATTTTGTTTATTTATTTTTCTGCGGCACTGTTGGAGGTAAATAAAATGTCACCCGCTCGCAACTGTTTGCCGCGAATGTCAAACACAATCGAGTGAATCGTGTACAAGCCCCGTGGTTCAGTGCATATAGATAAGTTAATCTGAATAGACAGATGTCCATTTTATTTGGTTAAATATATATATGGTGTGTGTGTGGGATGTTGCTGATTTATTTTTGCCTGAGTGCCTTTGATCTAAGTTGATCGAGTTAAACTAAAATTGAATTAAAATTGTTGCGAGTTTGCTATTTTGTGTTTATAAAATGTATATTATGGCTAAATGAATTTTCCAACTTGAAATTTGCCATGTTTTTGGTGCGTAAATTTATAGATAACAATATTGTTTGTGTGCAACTTGTTATTTCAACTATAACTGAATTTAAAAAACACCCCAAATGGCAAACTCTTTCACAGCCTTCACCAACATAGAAAAGCTTTTCTCATTTTTTGCACACATTGTGATAATTTAATTGGAATCCTCCAAAGGAGCTTAATCCTGGGCTCCTCTTTAAGGTGAGCCCCCCAAAACGAGTTTGAACAAAAGCTTAAAGAGTTGTCTGCCGCCGCTGTGACAGACAGGCAGGAAAATACAAAGTTGTGAATTATTAAAAATGCTTTTAGAGTTGTTCGAGCCGAAAACCTTCGTTGACTAAACGATGCCGGGTTGTAGGTTAAGTGCAGCTCTCTTATATATAATATGTATATATATATATTTACCGCAGTAAATATACTTATATATGTGAATGGGAACATGTACCTAAACATATATGCACGAGGATTTGTATCTGTGTCAAAGTCTTATTGAAATTTTCATGAGACGGCGGTCCGAGCAGCAGATAATGTGGCATGCCTTTTGATTAGATTTTATGTAAATACTTTCTGGGCAACGAACCCCAAGGATGGAGGCTGGCAGGAAAGAGCAACCGCAGACCGGCAGACCGGAAAAATCAAATAAATATATAATCATGCGGTTGGCGCGAAAGTAAGCCGCGCTTTTCAAATTGGTATAAATGCGGCACGCACTGGGACAGAAATGCGCGGCGTCTCCGCGGGGAACTCCCGTCCCGGGGTCGTGTATCTGGGACCTCGTCCCGCGATTGTGCTAAGTCTGTTACTTAAAAGCCACAACATGAAATAAAATAATAATCATGCCGCTGAAAGACGACGTCGAGGCGCAACCTCCGCTCTGTGGCACCCGAAACAAGAAGTTTTTAGGGCGGCCCGCACTCGGGGAGCTGTGCCGTTTAATTAATTAAAGGTGTTCAAATAAAATACACATTCGCACTTGGGAAATTTGTGCCTTTTCCCCTATTACACACACGCGCGTGTCCTTGTTTACTTGCTTACTTAATGCCAATTTTTTCGGCACTGTCTTATTTGGGATCAAGCGGGAAAGCCCTCGGAAAAGAAAAGTCTGTGCCATATGTGGTGGCTGAGTTGGCTGGGGGCTCTCTTTGAAGAATTTTTGATTGATATGTAATTATATATTGTTTGCGAAAAATTTCCAGGGATTTGCAATAATAATAAATACTTCTAAATGGATTATCACCTTATGGGTTCTATCGGAGGAGATTTTATGGTGATTAAATTGGATTTAAAACAAAAATATTTGAGCTAAGCTATTCACTTGATAAAGTGTATTTTTAATTAATTGAAGAAAATAAAAATGTTGTTGAATTTTTAAACAATATTTCATTAAAGTAACTTGCTCAGTGAAAAAACCAAAGTGTTGTCAAAGCACCTCACTATGTATTACCCCTTTGGTTATTATTTTAAATTGGTAAACTTTCTTGAAAATATTATAATGAGTGCTAAGCCACTTGTAATTTTCCTTTCCCCGAGGAGTACCTGAAAAGTTTGCTTTAATTATGTTGCTTACCTGCTGTTACCAATTATATATTTCTGGGCGAGCCTTGCGGCTTTCTTTGACTCAGCTTGCCACTGCCACAAAACGCTGCACCTCGTCTATGGTTTGTTTGCGCTTGGAGCTGCAATTGCCGTAAACATTTTGTTGAACATTTCATTTGATTATGCTTGAGTGGAACTTGCAAGTCATAATTGCTGGCAATTTATTTATTACACAAGAATAAATGCTGATAATTGGTTTAGCCCGGCGCAATTAGGACTCATTTGAGCAATTTTCGGTTCGGTTTCGGCTTCAATTGCAAAGCCACATAAACCCACAAACTTTTTTGCACTGAAACTTTGTGGTTTTTGTGAGTGTGTTTCTTTTTCTACTCGTTTTTCTCCGGGTCGTAATGAATCGAGGGAGATCGAAAGACAATCGATTCCAATTCAATTTGCGTTCACTCTGCGGCAAAGTTGTTATTGGCTGGGAAATTGTCACTTGAACTTTGCGGGAATTTCTAAAGCCGCATCATCGTCAGAGTCGCCACAGTCGCGAAGAATGGAAGTGCTTTGTAGTCCGTATTCCGATTTTTTGTTTTCCGCTTTCCGCCACTCGCGTCCACACCCAACGCCAATTCGCACGGAACTGAACAGCATTCCGCGTCCGTCCTTAAACTTCAGCCCGCAACAGTTCGTCGTCTCTCCGCTCGGCTCTTGGGGACTTTGGTTCTTGGCCCGAAAACGAAGCTATATCGGCCGTAATCGTGTGCCCGGAGTCGGCAAAGCAGTGCGCCGCTTCCATTAACGTGGCTCTCTTAGTTGCCAAACTGTTGATTCTATCGCCAAGCGAAGAGCATATTTTTGCACTCTTATAGGATTTTTTTGCAAGACAAAAAATAAGTTATTTTAATTTTACAATGTTTGTAAAATTTAATTTTTAATTCTTTTATCATAACCTGCCTTACACTCAACAGATTTCAGTGTGGTTTGGTTTTTTCTTCCTAGTTTTTAATGGAGAACTTTTCTGCATTCAAAACTTAATTTCTAATTTTGGCCAATTTTTTGTCAGTTTTGACGATGTAACCCCTTTCATTTTTTTGAACAAAAAATGGGATGAGAAATCGCGAACTTCTTCAATGGTTTTTTGATCGTAACTTGGCTTAAACTCAACGGATTTCAGTGTGGTTTGGTTTTTTCTTCTTAGTTTTTAATGGAGAACTTTTCTGGATTCAAAACTCGATTTATAATTTTTGGTAAATTTTTTATAATTTTTATGATGGTACCCCTTACAATTTTATTTTGCTCAAAAATCACAAACTTCTTTAGTGGTTTTTTGATCGTAACTTTGCTTAAACTCAACGGATTTCAGTGTGGTTTGGTTTTTTCTTCTTAGTTTTTAATGGAGAACTTTTCTGCAATCAAAACTCGATTTCTAATTTTTGGCCAATTTTTTACTATTTTGACGATGTAACCCTTTTAATTTTCTTGAAAAAAATGGGCAAATTTTTGGGTCAAAAATCGCGGATTCCTTAATGGTTTTTTTTTATCGTAACTTGGATTAAACTCAACGGATTTCAATTTGGTATGGTTTTTTCGTACTAGTTTTTAATGGAGAACTTTTCTGCATTCAAAACTCGATTTATAATTTTTGGTCAATTTTTGACAATTTTGAGGGAAAATATAACTTAAATAATACACATCAAATTGTTTAAGAGAAAAGACTTTCTCTTTTATGATGCACTGGATTTCTGGCCTTTGCTCTCTGATTATTTTCGCATTCCGGCAAATTCTTGTTAGTGGCTCTATGGAAAGTGCGGAGAGTGGCAGCTGCAAAAAGTGACAATTCGCATCAGACATTCATGGGCGCTTGATGGGAAGGAGGATTGTTATTCACTCCGTTAGAGGAATGATATAACAATAATTGCTGTTGCTGCTACTGCTGCTGCTTCTCCGGTTATTGTTCTTCCAGGCAGGAAACTCAATTATACCGGAGCATGAGTCTGAAAAAGATGTGAGAGGAGCTGGCAGTTTATTTTGAGCTGCAGTCTGTTGGCCAGCCGGATATAATCTAGCTCTCGGTTGTTGTGAGCCCTTCCCTTCTGTCATGTCCCCTGTCGACCTGCTCCTAGCTCTTCCCCCCAGCTCTTCCCAGCTCCTTGTTTTCTGTTGTCAATTAAAGTTTTAGCAGTTGCATGTCACAGCAAATTATCCTGCACACGCACACGCATACAGTGCCGCTGAGGCCATTGGAAACAGTGACAAGAAGCAAATGACAGAGTGTGTCGAAGGTCCTGGCAAAATCATAAAGCCAAGAACGCTCTCATCTGCAATGGGAGAAGCCGGGCTCCCCCTCTCAGGGCACTTTTTCCTCATAAACATTGGCTGACTGTCATAACATGGCCAACACATTTAAGTGTGTGATTCACATGTGGATTGCTGCCTGGCAGACGGGAGGACGGTCCTTCAAAGCTCACCGACTCACCTCACTCACCGCACACTTACCGATGTCTGTCTGTGTATTTGGGTCGGTCGCATTTGCATACCGTTCGCCCACATCAAAGCAATTGCCGCCCCAAAAGGGGCAAAAAACGGAAAGATACACTCACTTCAAGGGCCCTACTTTGGTACACTCTTCGATGGCACTAATTCTTGTTTAAATTAATGTTGGTACTTTGATTAAAATTAATTATTTAAACCTACCGCATTCATAAACCTTTAAAATCACTTCTTAGGTAATAGTTATAAATTTTTAAAGATATCTTAAAGCAGAAATTTCTTAAAGTGATCTTGGAAACCCAAAGAAATTCATTTAAATTTGAATACTAATTGTATATATTTGCACTTGTTCACTAAATATTTCTTGGTAATATGTACAACATTTTAAAAAAATGCACAGCATTCTGAAGCTGACATTCGGAATATCAGACAAATTTTAAAGATATTTCTTTACCATTTTGTTTAGTTTTTTAATAAATCCTCTTCGAACTTTTCATGTTCGATGGCCAGCAAAAGGGGTCTCTTGTTCAATACCCGGAAACAATTTCCTTAATTTGATCCAAAATGGAATATCTAGAAATTATTTCACATTTTGCTGCTGCTGCCACTGTCAAGCCCCAAATAAATAATAATTTATCATCGGGCTGAGGCTGAGGCGGAGAAAAATGCGAGTGGAAAATGAAAAGTTGCAAATTACAATGGCCCCGGATCGATAGTTGGCCAATATATAGGGTGTGCATATGCATATGCATTCTATATTCCCGCACGGATATGTTCAGTGCCTTGTGTGCCGCCTGCCTGGTTTATTGTTGTTGCCATCCGATTGTGTTTGTAGTTGTTTATGGCACAAATGAATTGGCATCTTTCGAATACTTTTGGCTTGCCTGCCCTGCGGAGGATTTCCACGCGGCCCTCGTTCCTCGCTTCTCGCTTCTCGTTCCACTTTCCATGGTTCTTGTCCCTTTGCGAGCTTGTCGTCCTGTTGCCAAGCTGGGATTCCCCCTGCCGCTGGATCTTTTCACTGCATAATCGCCAGAGATGTTTGCCTGCTTGTTTGCCATTCTGTGTTTCGGGTTTGCCGTTCTGGCAATGCATTGAACCAGAAATATGTAGATATGCCAATGAGTTTCTTTCATTTTTGGACCTCTTTGTGTGCCGTTTTGTCTGTGAGCGTCTAAAAGTGGGCCAGCAGCTTTAAGTCCGTAACTTTCGCTGTTGTTAATCCGAAATTTCGCCCTATTTATTTATTCAATTTCCCCCGGTGTCCCCGAGCTGGGAAAACGGGGAGCTTGGCCGTTTATTGATTTTCCTGGGGTGATTTGGCCACAAACCTTTCCCAACATTTTGGGGCTCCCCCGATGGCGTGAATAACTGCTTAAATAGCTTGTAATAATGTAACCAAAGGTCAACTGCCTATTAAAAGGCCGCCTGTCAACTGCCAACCTGCGGGTCGGAATTTTAAATTGCCCCCGAAAATTAATTATTTTAACAGTGGCAAAAGGCAAACCCCTAATGGGTTTTGGGGGAAATAAATTTGGGAAATATATATATAATACCTCTATACATTTTTAACTAGGCAATCGTGAGCCAATTACTTTAAAGGAAGCCTGAAATCGACCCTTAAGTGGCAGCTAATAAGACGAGAGAGCAGCTCACCCCACTGCGGGTGGCGGTGACAAACAAACAAAAATAAAAGGAAACCCTGATTCATTTGATGGAATGCAAAGTGAAGGAATCCGCTTTCGTGGCTGCGGAATCTCATAAAAGATTAGCCACAAAAATGTGGAGGCCACACAGTTGCGGCTTCTTTTAATTATGCGAACAGGGATTTCTTTATTCTCGCTTCTTTTGTGCGCCTCGTTTGCCAAGGAGATGCTGAAGTTGATGGCAGTTGGCCGAAAAGGAATTCCATTTTGGCCCGAATGCAATAAAACAATTTAATTAAATTTTATGTGGGCCAAGCGAAAGTAAATGAAAGCGAATAAACCACAATAAACTCGCAGCAGATGGCACATATCCTGGGTGCTCAGCCTGCCCAAGGATTCGGACACATCTCCATGTGGCAATTATGAGCTTAATGGCGTGTCTGAGTTCGAGTCTCAGACGGAGTCCAAGTAGGAGTCCAATCCAAGTCTTCATCCCCCCTGGCTTTCCCTTTCAATTTGCCACAAACTGTCACACATCATCGGTGGCAGAGGCAGAGGACTTCCCGGCCTGAACCTGACCTGTTCATTTGGCCATTTAAAAACTTTGGCTTTAAGCAACTGTTTGCCAAATATTTCACCCAGCTTCCTTGGTCTCGGTGTGTTTGTGATTTATGCTTGTGTTTAAAATGTTTAGCCCGGACATAAATCGTTGCCAGAGCTCCGGATGCTCCGGCTGCTGCCTGCTGGCCCTCATTTTCCCTGTCCTATGCCGTCCTGGCCACTTTGCCTAGGTCATCCATCCGACGCTCTCCCCAGATTCGGGCTCATTGACCACTCTTGTGTTTGTGTTTATGTTCTGGCCCAGAAAGTTCCTTTGTTTGCTGATTGAAATTGACTTTCAAGAGGCGCCAGTTGGCCTACTGACAGGGTTTCGCAAAGAAATGTAGGAAGTGTCGGTTCACAGGGAAGGTCAAGATGTGAGGGAAGTGCCGTATCCAAAATGATACATTTGATTTGTATTTGAGCATAATCCAGGCCTAGGCACACGTTAAAATAAAGTGAATAAGCTGAAAATTTGGCAGACAACAAATGTGATAATTTTATACATCATTTATTGCATTCATTTGTATAATATCAAGTCTATTTATCATTTCGTTTAATTTGCATCTCAGCAAGTCAAGTTTGTATTTATTAATTTCTTAGTAAAAGCTAAAAGCCTTTTAACAATTTAAATATTTATTCCTATAATATCTTGAATAAATTGTTATTTAATTGCTTAATTCAGTCGAACCACCTCAAAATCATAATATTCCGGCCGGAGTGCTTTCAATTAGCACATTCTTAGCTTGCGATTTAGCCTGCGATTACGGCCAATTAATCTTTATGTCGGACGCACTTGGACTTGGAAATCAATCCAATGGATGGATACATGCCCCTCGGACGGGAGTGAGTTTATGCAAATGTAAGACTTGGACCTCAATTAGCTGTAAATACAAGCTCACTTGACCAATGCTCGACCATGATTATGGCAGAATAACAAGCATACGCCAGGTGGGCCAACGTTTTTGTGCTCGGGGTTTTCGTTCGCAAACAAAGCCAATTAACAACGGCAACAACAAGCAATCGAAGCTCAAGATGTCCAATGCAGGGGCTTTGCTCCCATCTCCGGGCAACTAATCTCCGCCAGAGTCTTCCCATATTGATTCTGTGGAGTTTGACAGGCACGTACACCGGAGTAGTCCTCTCTCTCCTTGGGAAGTGGAGGAATGGAATCCAAGGGCAACGGCGGCTCCACTGAATTAGTCCTGATTTCGAATCTTGTGTGTGGCACGTTCTCCTCTCGTTCTTTTTGGTGTTTCAGGTTATTTGCTTAGTTTTTTCCCTTTATTTAGTTAGACAAAGGGAGGCCTAAGCACATAAGCCTTGCCGTAATTGGTAGTGCCATTTTTGCTCACCTGAGAGGTCAAATGCAAAGCCATCGAAGATGTCTTGGCAGTAGGAGAAGTTGCTATTTATAATATCTTTCGAAACTACAATCACTAGTGGTATAACACCCAATGACACCAAATTAATTTAGCCTCAGGTTCACGATTTAAATTCATAAAAGCCCTTAAATATCATTCGTCGTGGGTGTGTCTAAATTTTTGTCAAAAAGATGGAGCTCCTCTTCTTAAAGATCCTGTGCTCTGCATCCCTGTTAACCATGTCAAAAAAATAAGTGAAGACAAGGCTTCCACTTTCAACTTGGACTCTGGACTCTGCCAAGGCAAGAAATTCCAACGTTTGACTAGACTTTTATTACGATTCTCGGCGGGGAAAATTGAATAAGCCAGGCCATCGGAGCATCAAAGGTTCCTCCTTCTTGGTATTGTGCCAAAGGAGCCAACACCATCATGTGTGGCACGCAGTGAAATAGGAATGCCATTGCAGTTGGGACTGCAATCCGTGGCTCCTCGGCTCCTCAGCTCCCCAGCTGCTTAGGTCCTTTAGCTTTAGCTCCTGGTCCTGGGCATTTGAAGTGATTGAATTTGAATTGCCTGCCGCACTGGGGGCAGACTCAACTGAAAATCTCTCATGTGTTTATGTGGAACTTGAGGCTTACTCCCCGCTCGGCAGCCAACTGTTTGCCAAGCAGCTCAAATCCTTTTTACTGGTTTTTGGTTTAAGCTCGAAAAGGGCATTTAAGTTAAGGAAAACTTCGCTCTTTTGAGCTTATTTGGGTGAGGTTTATATTGAAACTCCTCCTGGTCCCTATATCCTGGCCATAACTCTCACTGAGAGACATTCAAAATTTCGGCTAGGAATTTCGAGAACTTCTCGATTCTCTTCTCAAAATTAATTAAAAACCAAATTCCGCTAAATGGCTCCCATCGATCCTCACAACGAGGCGGCCTACTCGTTGGTGATCCTTGGGGCCTCGGGGGCGGTGAGCCGACAGAAGCTGTTCCCAGCTCTGTGGACTCTTTTCCGGGACAATCGCCTGCCGCTGAACCTCCGGATATTCACCTTCTGCCGCACTCCATTGCAGACCAAGACCCTGCGACTCCAGGTGCTGCCCTACATGAGCCTGGACAGGACCAAGGACCCCGAGAAGTACAATCGTTTTTGGAAAATTGTGCACTGCATACAGGGCGAGTACGACAAGCCGGATCACTTTGTCGCACTGGCAGAGACGATCCAGGAACATGAGGCACATCACCCACAGTCCCAAGCGATTCGCATCTTCTATGTGGCCCTGCCGCTGGTGGTCTTCGATGCGGTGGCCCTTAATGTGAGCCGCAAGTGCACCTGCCCCACGGCCTGGACGCGAATTGTTTTGGAGAAGCCATTCGCTCGCGATGATCTCACGTACCGCACCTTTCAGAACACGCTGTGCACCTGCTTCAAGGAGTCGCAGATCTTTCTCATGGATCACCTGCTAAGCAGGAGAGTGCTTCAGAACTTCCTGGCCCTGCGTTATGGTAACTACTTATGGAGTGCAACGCTGAACAAGAAGCACGTGGCCGCCGTGATGATCTCGGTGAAGTGCGAGCACCCTGTGCGTGCCTCGCAAGCGGATTACTTCAATCACTTTGGCATCATCCGGGACCTGATGACAAACCACATGATCCAGATGCTGGCCATGCTCGTCATGGACCAGCCTTATGGCAATACAGTCGAGGATCTGCGTTTGGAGCGATTGAAGGCGCTGCGCCAGGTGCTAACCCTCTCGATGAGCGATGTGATCATCGCCCAATATCGCAACAACCGACGGGAGGAGGACCCGGCCAAGTGCGGCTACACGGAGCACAGCTACATACCCAAGGACTCCTTCCAGCCCACCTTTGCGATGACGGTGCTCAGCATCAACAGTCCGCGCTGGAGCGGCGTGCCCTTCATCCTGCGGGCGGGAAAGGCTCTCAATGACAGCAAGTCCGAGGTGCGGATCCAATACAAGCCGGCGGCGAGTTGCGACTGCAACGGCGGCGCCAGTGGCCAGGCGAGGAACGAACTGGTTCTCCGCTGGCATCCCACGGAGGAGGTCTTCATGCGAATGCGAGTCAAGCGGCATGGCGGGGATCTGGCGTCCCTGCGGGAGACGGAGCTCAATTTGCGGGTGGACGACCGCGGCCCCGGTGCACGGGGGCAGCCCAGTCCCTTCTCCAGCTCCCTGATGGACATCTTTAACGGGGACCAGACCTACTTCATGCGCACCGATGAGCAGTGCGAAATCTGGCGCATCTTCTCCCCCATCCTCACCACCATCGAGTCGGATCGTCCGCGGCCTCTGAACTATGATTTCGGCTCAAGAGGTCCACCGCAGGCCTATCAGATGGCAGCGCGCGCCGGCTTCGACTTCTTTGCCTCGGACGAGTGGCACGACAGCGAGGAGACGCTGGAGTACACGCTGGAGAAGAGCCGGATCCTCATCGGACCGCATACCGCCTTCAAGCCGCAGCGGAAGCACACAGCCCTGAAGAGCTCGAAGCCCAGATGCTAGTCGCTGCTGCCGTTGGGCTAATAAAATCAACAGTGAAAGTTTTTTAATTAAACAAGTGCTGAGCTGAGGCTGGTGCTCCATCGGCTACACCAGATGGCCAGTGGCCAACGCCTCCACCTTCAGCACCTCTCTGCACCTTGACCGCTCCACCGGGGGCTTAGTCCCAGCCATCAACACTATCCACCATCCCGGTCACTTTCGGCTCCGTTCTGCTGCAGTTGTTGCCATGTTGGCCATGTTGCCCTGGAAGGGAATAAATAACACGCATGATTTGGCCATTGTCCCTTGGCTGTGCTGGTGGTCGCAAGGAGCTCGTAAATAACTGGGAAGAGTTCTTGTGACAACCAAAGGGCACTGCGGAATGCTCTAGGAAACTGTCTGTGAAATTGTATGCATAAATTTACAAGTTTGGCATATTAAAATGTAATATTTTGTATGTGATTTTGCATCACGTAAATATTGTTTAAAATCTACAAAAGCAGCTTAAAAACTCCACAAATCTGCTTTAAATGTCTTTCTTAATACCAAAATATTTGAATTTCAGATCTTTAATTCTCAAAATATATTGTAAAGCATCCTTTTGCCGAAGAATCTTTAAAAATTTCCCCCAGATCTGATTAAAATCTTAAAAATCCATTTAAGTCTTAGTATATTTTATCTCTTTAAAAATTCTTTAAATTAATATAACCTTTCCTAAAAACCACATTAATATCTTCTTAAAACTCTCCTGAAAACAAATTTAAAATCTCTATCCAGATCTCATAAATAATTTTATTATCTAAATATATTATGTGTTGAAGGCACTATTTTTTTCCAGCCATAACTCAGCACCAGAAGCTTTTAAATTCAGGGTGTATTATCATAATAGCTTCTTTGAATATTTATGAAACATGTGATAAAAAATAATATATTATATTTTCAAGGATGCCTATTCCAAAACTCCCTTCTAAACTTCCTAGTGTATTAACTGAAACTGGTCGCAGGCAGTTGGCCAGTTGTTGTTACTCTTTGTTGTGCTGGCAACTTGCCTGCTCCTCCGGGCTCTCTCTCGGTTTGCTAAAAGTTTCCAATAACTGTATAGCAGTTGATGAAAAAGTACACATATACATATAGTATACATATATAAGCAGGATCAGGATCAGGGGCAGGGGCACTGGATTGGAGTTTGCAATAGTGAGGAAAGTTACTTTGATTTCTTAAGCGCAACTTTGGCTAAGAAACTTTGAACTGCTCAATCACCAGTCTTTGACTTCTTGTTTACCCCGCAAACTTTGCTGTGGTCACTCCATGTCCTTGCTCCTCCTGATGATGATGATGATGATGACGACTCCGCGCTGATTCAGCAAATATTGTAATGTAAATTAAATGCGGAAATGTGTTTTGGCAGAAGGAATGTTGTTATTCAAAAGCAATCAAAATAAGAAAATACAAATTTAAAAATAACATTCATTGAATTAAGTTTAGCTCTCTCTGCTACATATTTAATGTGTCTTAAATAGTCCGAATATAATCTAATTAGCTAATGCAGCAAGTTCTTCAACTGCATTTGCTTAAAAGACGCAATCCCTGGAGAGATTTCCCCCTCACTTCGAATCTTCAATTTCCCGCTTCCTTGTTGATTTTCCATGGTCTTTGTTGCTCCGCCCACGCATATGCTTTGTGTTATTTTCTTTTCTTTGCCGCTCGTTTTCCTCGCCTTTTGCCTTGCGTCCCTCCGGCTGCCAAAAAGCCAAATAAAAAGATTTTTTCTCCCCCGGAAAATAAAGATTCCGCCAGGGCCGGCGCTGCGTCTGGGCCATGAAAATCATTAAAAACAATATTGTCGCTTTCAATTGGGATTGCCTCCGCCGAGTTTATTTATTTTATTTGCCATCCTCAGGCCTCCGGCGGCGACTCGTGCATATGGGGGCTCTCCTTTGTGGCTGTTATTTAATTTCCTATAAACATAAATGGGGGAATATCGTAAACCGATTAAATAATTTGTTTAGAATATCGCAAGAATAAATGGGAGGTAAAATATTATATGGGGAAGTTAAATCTGGCATATAAATAAAACGGTGCAAACAATATGAAAAGGGTTGCAATTAAAGCAAAAGTGTTATAAATTTAAAAATAAATCCCTCGTAATTTCGTCCTATTCTTCGGGTTACAAATTTAATGCCTTTCAATATTTTATTAATTATTAATAACTGCGAAAACTATTGAAAACTATATTTATATATTTAGTATTGCTTTGAAACGTTGAATTAAAATATATCTGCTAAATATCGGAACAGAGTTTTGTGGTAAGCCGATTAAATTATTTGTAAAATGTACCCCAGCATAGAATGCAATCCCATACACTTTTTTCCTGGCTAAATCATTGTGGCCTAAACCTAACCAAAGTGTTTCCTTACCTAATCGAGCCTAAACG
>VNJV01000333.1:0-33402 GCA_008042635.1 Drosophila nikananu | reverse complement strand
ACGGACAGACGGACATGGCTAGATCGACTCGGCTGTTGATGCTGATCAAGAATATATATACTTTATAGGGTCGGAGATGTCTCCTTCACTGCGTTGCAAACTTCTGACTAAAATTATAATACCCTGCAAGGGTATAAAAACATTATCAAAATATATTTACTTATTTACCTCGCCCTATAATTCATGGTTATTAATGTTATTACTATAAAAATCATTTATGTTGACATCAACGGCGATATTTTACGATTTGTCAAAAAAAATTGGGTGTCCACAACCCCCGACATTTCAGTGTTCACAACTGCCTCATACAGTCGTTTTGAAATCATATGAAAAAAAATGTTATTGTGAAACTTTTGTCCAAACCCGGTGTGGAATCTTAAACATAACTAAATTTCACGTCAAAAAATTTATTGCACTTACCTTCTTAATTAACACACTTCACACGGTGACACTTTTAAAAACGTGCAATAAAACTTTTGTGATTTTTTTCAAGGTAAAAAAATTTATTTTTCCGGGACACAAAGCAGACGCGTCCGTTCCGTTTGGTATTTGGCACAAAACAATCGAGCTTCAATAGCGCACACATGACATTTGAAAGATCCGTCCTATCTGTCCTGTGTCAAAAGTTACACAGGGGTGTCCACAACCCCCACGGTGTCCACGACTGCCACTTTTCCCCTACAGATAGCCAAGCGGCGATCAAAGCTCTATCCTCTTGGAGGATAAGCTCCAAACTCCAGCAGCTCTCCACCGGGAACAGGGTAACTTTGTGTTGGGTTCCCGGTCATGCCGGAATTCTCGCCGGGATGTGCTGGCAAGAGTCGGCTCAGCGACTCCTTTACACGGCCCGGAGCCATTCTGTGGCCTAGGGTGGGCCGCTGCCAACTATATGGTTGGAAGATGGGTTAAAGGAGCTAAATCCAGGTAATGGATATCCAGTTCAGGATGTCGTCAAGCTAAAGAGCTGATACATCCGCTCTTGGGACGGAACACTGACGGGTGTTCCAGGATGGAGCTAAGACTATTGGTAGCCTACCTTACCGTCCACCATGTCTTAAACTATCATCTTCACAAGATGCGTCTGTCTTCAGACACGGAGTGCAGGCTCTGTAAAGAGGACGACGAGACGACCAAACACATTCTTTCTGAGAATCCAGCCATTATTTGGTCCAGATGGAGGCACCTGCACAGCGATCTCTTAACAGCTTCGCAGATCAGGCAAGCCTCGACAAGAGATCTTCTTGCCTTTATAAGGGAGGTTGAGCAACTGTTGTCTCTATAGGGAGTACTATAGGCACAAAAGACCACTCGGTCGCAGTGCCTTAAGACTCTGCAGGGAGATCTCCCTGATTTATTATTATTATTATTAGTTACGATCATTCAAAATGATCGTTTTGATCGTTCCGAAGCGATCCGATCTGATGCACGAACATGCAATCAAAACGTTTTTATTATTCTGATTATTCTTTCGCCTTTTGCTTCGGGAATGCATCATGAACGATCATATTTCGGCAGAGCGAAGTGAGTTGAATTGAGCGAAAATTGTTGTTTGGTGATCGAGATGATTCGATCATACCCGTTGCAGATCTTTGTTTGTAATTTAACAGCTTTTAAGACAAAACAAAAATTCTATAATTCGATTCATACTATCGAAAATATCGATAGTTTGGACTATCACCATCGAAAACATCGAGTGGGATCACTATCGATGTTTTTACAGCTCTAGACTCTAACGCTATCGATGTTTTAAAAAAGGGAGCTGTAATAAATAAAAAAAAATTTTGAATATTAAACTCAGTAAGTCATTTCTATTTATTTTGTTGAAAATATTGAAGAATTTATTATAAATATGGAATATTGGGAATAATATTAATAATTAAATTCTAGTATTTATAGCAATTTCATTGGTTTTCAAACAAATGTTAATATTAGTTGTTAAGTTAAGTAAAATAAGATTTTAGGCCTATATGGGAGGGGGGGTAATAGGAATTTTAATATTATTGTCTTAAAAATAAACAGCATGTTCTTCAAATCATAACCAGAACAAAAATGCTTATTGAAATTATTCAAACAGCCCGCTTACGTCTTTAGTGTTGTATAACGGGGTTCACCACTACCCCACCTGTGTGCACACACTGAGCCAAAGAGAGAGTTGCCAGACCAGCAAAATTCACTAACGTCTTTTTGAAATTATCGCATTTTTTTAGTAAATATCCCTTAAAAGGACTATGGAAAATGCATAACTCGCTGGTGTCCAAATTGCTGGTGCGCCTGCTTCTGCTGTTCGCCTTGGTGACGGCCGCCTCCATCGTGGTGCTGACGAAATGCGGCTTCGACGAGCTGACGGCGCGGGAAACGCCACCGAACAGCCCCAGCAGCGAGGCCAGTGGCTTCAGCTACGCGCTCAGCGAACGTGAGGCGGCCATAGAGCGCCTGAAGCAGGAGGTCCTCTCGCTGCGCACCCAAATCCTGTTCCTGCAGAGCAACAATCGCAGCAGCGGCAGTAAGCCACCGACCACTGGCAATGGCAGCCTGCAACTGCAACTCCAACTGCAGGAGACCACCGCTTCTCCGTCGCCGCTGGGGCACCACTACGACTGCAGCAGCTACATCCGCAAGCAGGTGGGCGCCGCCGAGATCCTGCACGGCCTGCCGCTGAACAACGAGTACGAGCTGATTCCCTACAACCACTTCACCTTCACCCGGGTCTATCCCATCGACCTGGGTCTGGGCAAGAGGGTGGTGGAGAAGCCAATCGGTTACCGAAGACGCGACCTCATCGAGGCGGTAAACAAGGCCCTGGAGAGCCTGAATCGCAACCACTCGGCCAGGATACGGGCCAAGGGGGCAGCGGTTCCTGCAGGCGATCAGGGAGCCATTAAGTACACGCTGGACGACTTCATCGAGGGCATCTACCGCACGGAGCCCACAACGGGCACCCAGTATGAGCTGTATTTCCAGAGTGTCAAGCACCAGGCGAGTCCTGTGCGCAGGGCTCTGGTGATGCGCCCCTTTGCTCCCCTGCAAACCGTGCAGCTATCGGAGTTGTCTCTGCAGGGCGGGGATTCGCCTGGAGGAGCTGGTTTGCCCGTGATCCATGTGATCCTGCCCCTGGCCGGACGGCTGCACAGCTTTCGCAGCTTCCTGCAGATGTTCGGCAGGCTCGAGGATCGACGGCTGGAGTTGATTGTGGTTTATTTTGGCGTCACAGGACTGGATCAGGCCAGGCGCATGGCTGGCAGATCGGAGAGGACGCAGTTCTTGGCTCTCAATGAGACTTTTAGCAGGGGTGAGCTTTCTCATAAATATTTAAATATATTATTTTAATAAATTACAATAATATTTCTTATTGTTTAATACATGTGTTTCCATCTCTTCCCCAGCCAAAGCCTTAAGACTGGGAGCGGAGCACATCAAGCCAGCAGGCGAGGATGTTCTGCTCTTTATGTGCGATGTGGACATCATGTTTACCGCCAGATTTCTGGAGAGATGTCGCTGGAATGCCGCCCCAGGCAAGAAGGTATATGAAACACCTTATATAATGAACCAAATAAACTAATTTCTTAATAATTCCTATCTTTCACAGGTGTACTATCCCGTGGTCTTTAGCCTGTACAATCCCCATGTGGTTTACACGCTGCAGGGCAAACCCCTGCCCGGCGAGGACGAGCAGCTTGTGATCTCAAGGGACACGGGCTTCTGGCGGGACTTTGGCTATGGGATGACCTGCCAGTATCGCTCGAACTTCCTGCAGGTGCGGGGCTTCGACGAGGAGGAAATAGTGGGCTGGGGCGGCGAGGATGTGATGCTCTATAGGAAGTACATACGCTCCAAGATCAAGATCATAAGGGCCACCGATCCGGGGATCTTTCATCGCTGGCATACCAAAGTAATATTAGTATTTAGATTATTATTAAAGAGTTGTTTATTTTATATCTTCATATTCATTACAGATCTGTTCTAACTCACTTACTGCCGATCAGTACAGGGCCTGCATACGATCGAGGGCTCTGAACGAGGCCTCGCATGCCCAGCTTGGTTTCTTGGCCTTCAGGGATGACATAGCCGCTGCCAATGCGGCCAAGTTGCAGTCGTGAGGCGGAAATTTAAGAGTGTGTGTGCGTGAAGCTAAGGCAGTGATTTATGAACAATGATTTACTTAGTTTGTGGGGTAGTTTTAGATTGAATTCGAAACAAAGAAAAGAAGAACTTAGTTAGTATTACAATTCACTGTACACTTTAATTTTATCTAGAATTTGTTTATCTATATATTTGATTAAAAACCGTTTTTAACTCCCCTCTCTGTTTAGATAGAATAAATCAAATAATTGTGATATTAGTTTGTTGTATAAAACTTTACTACAGTACCCCTTGTCTTACGTATCAAATAAGTTTCAAAGCTCTTAAAATCTCCTTCAAATGACCTTTGTAATCACTGCCCTTAGCTCACACCTGTCTACACACAAACTACATACATACATATATACTTGCCACTTTCAAGTATGTACAACTTGAGACAATAACTCGTATTTAGCAGTATCGTTGAATTAGCTTAATTGTTGATCTTGTTGCGCCCTCGAGAGTGCCACACACACAAACACTGAGGCACCTATCCAGACCCTGGAACGGAAACGGAAACAAGGATCCCCAAACACACGCACTGTACACACGCACATCACAATTGTTCTTCCATGAAGCGAACTAGATGCAATCTCCAGAGCCCAAGAAACTATATATACATAAATATATTTACCATATCGAATCTGTGCGGCGAACTGGGCCTGAGCGCTTTGTAAAAACTAAATTAAATCGTTTAATTAAACTTGTCGCCTGCTTGTTTCTTTTTTTGTTTTTGTTCGTTGGCTGGTTCTGGGTTTTACGAGTAATACCTGTGTGTTTTTTTATGGACAATGCCAACGACCTCCGCGCGGGGTTCACTGAGCATGCAGACCAAGAAGGTGATCTTTCAGCCGGGATTCGGCTCAGCGTGAATATGGTTTTTATTTATTTCTGCAGAGGTAATTTGTCATGCTTTGGCAATGGGTTTTGAACAAGTTTATTTCAGGTAACGGTGAGGGGAATTATTTTGTTGGATGTGGATAAGTATGGCAAGTAATCAGGGTGTTGCAATTATATTTTAGAACTTGTATAGTTGCTGGTAGGATCTTATTAAATAAATTTTAACTGAAACATATGGAGATTTGTAAGCGCTAAAGATGGTTTGTATAGTTTTCAAAAGGTATTTACTTTGATGGAGTTGATTTTAAGGGGGAATTAAGATAGTTAATAAACAATTTTATTGAAAAATTAAATTAAGTTGACTTTTCTTCTTTCCTTTAATAAAAAAAGAGAATTCTCTTCTTCTACTTAAATCTATATTACATACATTTAAGCTTACGTTTCCCTTAAGAGAATACCCCTATATCATTATAAAGATTTTCCTAAGTTTAAGACGTCTTCAGGTGAAAAGATTTTGTATGGTATTCAGAAACCTGTTGAGATTTCAAAGATCTAAGGATTTAATTACGGGTTTAAAAAGGTTTAAGGCAAAAGGAATTCCTTTGAAAGGGAATTAAAATAGTTTTTAGTTGGTAAATAGTTACTCATTCCTGATTTTAGTAAATCGAAACCCCTCTTTTAAATCTATATTAAATATATTTAAACCCACCTTTCTCCCAAGAGTATCCCCTTACACAATTTTTAAGATTTCTCTAGGTTTAAGACGTCTTCAGGTGAAAAGATTTTTTATGATTCTTAGAAACCGGTTGAGATTGAAAAGTTCTAAAGATTTAATTGAAGGTTTAAGGAAATTCTTTAAAAAACGAATTAAGATAGTTTTTCAATTGGTAAATAGTTACTCATTCCTGATATTAGTAAATGGAAACCCCTCTTCTCAAATATTCTATATTAAATATATATTTAAACCCACCTTTCTCCTAAGAGTATCCCCTTAAATCATTTTTAAGATTTCTCTAAGTTTAATATGTCTTCAGGTGAAAAGATTTTGTATGTTCCTCAGAATGATTTAATTAAAGGTCTATAGAGGTGTAGGGCAGATGGAATTTATTTGAACAGAAATTAAGATAGTTTTTCAGTTGGTAAATAGTTCCTCATTCCTGGCATTAATGAAAGGAACCCCTTCTTTTAAAATAATCTTTATTACATTTAAAACCACCTTCCCCCAAAAGTATCCCCCACATTATCATAAAGATTTCCTTGAATTTAAGACGTCTTCAGGTGGAAAGCCTTTTCATGGCCACGGTCGTGGATTATGTAAGCGCCTCTCAAAAAAGTGTTTTGTTCCAGTTGGAAGTGGAAATGCTAATCTCTCGGGCTCGTCTTGGGCGCTGCCCTGACTCATCTCAGCAGAAGAACCGAATAATCTGCGATAATTTCACAGGAGTGTTCTGTGGGGCATTACGCCATCATAGACGGAATAATTAGCCCCCCGTCTCGACGGAACAATCAAGGCGTTCGCCGGCCACATCCTCCTCCTGTCTGTCTGTCTGTCATTCTGCGAAAGCCAAACTGACCGTGAAACGAGAGCGGTGTCCCGCCCCAAGGTGTTGGTCGGAGCAGGCCAGGTGACAAATCGTCGACGTCCCGGCCCAAAAAAATTTAAACTGAAAACTGAAAACCGAGTGCCAACACCTTAGCCACGAATGCCAGCGAAGCACAGCGGAGAGCAGCACCTCCACCATAATAGCCACGATGATCCGGTGGTGCTGGTGGATCGCGGTTCAGTGCTCTCGGCGGGGGCAGAACCCCGGCTCGGGTTGGAGTTCAAATAAATACGGCGCCCTCTGTGCCGAGCAGATCATTCGCGGTCTGAAGCCAGTCCGAGAAGCTCAAGCTCCGGCAACTCGTTGTGATAAAGTGCGCAAAGGATACTCCCTCGGTTAGAACCTATAGAGAGGCAGTGCCAGAGAGGTGTGCCAGGTGCTAAATTTGTGATCGATTCGGTGGAAGCCAGTGGAACGGGGACGCCATGCGAGCTGTCATGTTGGTGAGTTTCGGGATTACCAAAATATGGCATCTTTAGATAATTAGAAGGAGAAAAGCAGCTGCATATTTTTAAAAGGATTTTGCAATGCAAGAATTGGTTTTTATAATATTTAAAAGTTTTCTTGATTGATAACAAAATAACAAGCTGACTGGAAAAGGGGCTTTAAAGGTGAATTAATTGTTGAAATGCTATTTAAGGTGGCAGAAATAAATTCAAGCGTTATTTATTCCTGGCTTATTGGGTATTTTTTTACTTTTATTTTGTTTGCTAAACAAGTCAAACAAGTCTTAAATAATGTTTTCTAATTAAAAACATGCAAAAATCAACTTTTGATGATAACAAATGTAAATAAATTATTCTTATATTTTCTAAATTTCTAAATTATTTATAAATTTGTCCATTACTCATAGTTTTCTATTATTTTTGCTAAAGAATAATTTAGTAAATATTTTAATTATATCTCATATTTATATTTTCAACAAGAAATGTTAATTTAATACATAAATTATTTCCCATATTAATATTAAAGAATGATAAAATTATAAAAATATAATTTAAATAACGATAAAGAAACTCTGTAAGGAAAAAAGTTAAGACTTCAAATTTCTATGATATTATTCTTGAAATTTAAATGCATTTCAATTTATTTAAGAAATGTTTCATTTTATTTTTAATTATAATACAAATATATATAAATATACAAATAAGAACCATAGAAAATTCACTAAGATTAGTGCTCTTTTTTTATTTAATTTCTGATTTTATAAATTGAAGCATTAAAAACCAACGATATAAAGGAGTGGTCATAATTATGCCCCAAAAATCATATTCTTACCAACCAGTAGCCCAAGATATCCATATTTTCCGTACAAGAACCATCCGTTTCTACATCCCTTAAAGCACCTCAAAGAGTCTCACAAAAACCAACATAAATCTACCTAGGACACCTATTGTTTTCTTTTAAACAATAAAACTCTGAAACATTAACGATTATAAACGCATATCCCAACCCACCTTTGTCTTTACAACTTTCCACAAAATGTGACCCCCAAAAGTGTTGTGTAACACTCGTATTCTGAATTATGCAACCCCCGAAATATTACGATGATGTTATGTAAATTTAAACAAAATTCCAATTTTAAGAACTCACCGTTCGCCCATTCATTAATTTTCGACGGCAACGACCCTCGGTTAGTGAAACTATTTATAATCCCATACGAATCGGCGGTACTCGCTCGAAATATAATTATTCTAATGAAGTTGGCCAGAGTCAGTGACAAGTCACGTCGATCCACAAGCCACAGCAGAAGCTTTAGCCCCAAACACCACCGATTTGGCCGGAAGTTGTTCCTGATGCTTGGCTAACAAAGCGTGGCGGGCGGCTAGCAAAATATTTTCCATGATTAACTCTGACCGGTGCTGGCCATATATGCTATCTAAGCTACATTTGCTAGATGCCATGTGCCAGTGGAGTTATGGTTCCAAATTCGGAGTCCAAGATCTGATTCATGCAGCCATGAGCCGGGCTCCGAAATGATGTCAATGCTACTAGCAACGGGTGGGGTGCTGGTACCACTTCTGGCCTGGCCAAAATCCATTGCATAATCGGTACCTCGGGGTAGCTGATCATATTTCACGCCGACTGGCCACAGCATTGTCGTCCATTTGGAGTGCGGTGTTCATCTGTGGAATGGGATGGCTGCCGGAGGCTTTGTGCCTCCCCCAATTACGATCGGAGGCTGCCTGGCTTTTGCCATGGAGCTCTGTTTTGGCCCAGTTGGCAGCTGAACCGTGAGATATGTATTGGCTGGCTGATTTCCCGGCTTAGCCGTTGGCAATAGGTCCACTCAGCCACTCTGGCGGCAATTAAAGCCAATCAACTAATGATGATCGCAGCCATCGAGTGCTTTCTGTTCTCGGTAAAGAGAGAGAAAAGTATCACCATCACATCTCGTTTAATTGAGTGCGGCGACATAAATATTTCAGGGGATCTTATCGGTGACATAGATCGAAGCAAAGTAGTTTTAATAATAGCTGAATAATAGGTTTAGATAAATGTATAAATTAAGCTAAGTTACTATTATTATAAAGACATTATGGTTTGTTTTTTTAGGAATTCTAAAGTGATATCTCATATCCTTATTCAAATTTAATTACCTCCTTTGGGATTGTTTTCATAATAATTCATTTTATTTATCATTCTTGATTCTACTCTCCCTTTTATTATTATTAATATAGTTGAAATAATTTATATACAATCAAGATATTTATGGTTTCAATGTTCTTTAAATACATTTTCTTTAAATTTTGACACAATTCCACAAATTTAAATTAAAAAAAAGGTAATTTGTGATCTTATCCCAAAAGATACTTCATTATCTATACATTTTCCCCAATAACATTTCCCTCCTCTGTTCCCTTTTCCAGCTACCCTGCTTGGCCCTGCTTGTTTGTGTACGGGCAGCGGTGACAGGACCGGAGGCCAGGTCCTCTAGTGCGGATCCCAAGGATCAGCAGCTGGCCACGGCCAGTGTGGGGGTTCTGGACTCTGTGCTGCGGGGAAAGAGCCGCCAGTCGCGGTGTGTGAGATGCTATGAGGATCGGGATAGGGATCGTTATTATGGAGGATATGCCAGTCGCACGGGCGATGATATGCGCAGCAGTGGTTCCTGGTACTACTCGGGATACGATGATCGCAGCAGCAGTCGAGGTGGCGATCGCGACTACGAGCGGTACTACGATCGGTATCGTAATTACTACGACGATCGGTACTCCCCAAGGACCTACGATCGGTATGAGGGACGTGGCTACGATGACTACAGGCGAGGATCCTATGGAGGCTCGGGAACCTATGATCGCGATCGTGGCTATGGATACGACAACAGGGAGAGGGATAGATACTACGGCGATCGGTACAGCGAGGGATCTTCTAGAGGTAATTATAGAAATATAAACAAAGGTTTATAATATTCAAGTTAAACGATGTAATTTAATAGACCGCTACTATGATCGCTCGAGGAGCAGCTATGATCGCTATGATCCCTACGATCGCTACTACTCCAGGTATGATTTTCGCAACTATCGCCCTTGGGATGAGACCTACAGGTATCGTCACACTTGCCTCCGTGTATATACTTTATGTTGTCAGCTGTCTCTCTTTAACTCTGGCCTTCTATCTCTGAGTTGTTTTCCTATTTTTTACTCTCTACTTTCATACAACAATTCAACTCAACAACACCACAACTACAACTACAACTACACCAACATCATGAACAACATGAACAATACACCGCACAACAACTACAACAACAACAACTGTGGACACTGCGATCAATACATGGCCGACAAACAAATCTTAATGCACCCGAATAACAACAACTGCAACTGCACTCACTCACTTCCGGCCATCCGGCATTCCAACATTCCAACATCCCGTAACCGTCCCGTTGACCCGCCGCTTCCGCTTCCGCTTTTGCCGCCCACTCAGGGGCCAATCCGGCTTCGATAACTCGGGACGCGGCTATTACTTTGCCGGTGACGCCGAGGACGATAGCGACACTGGCCGGAATCGTGGCTATGGCGGTGGCTACTCCTACGCCCGCCCCTCTACCGCGCTGAGCTCGCCCTGCGGCAGCCGGCTCCTGGGCAGTAATTGTCCCTACTCGGGCGGCGGCGGCGGCGGCTCCAAGGTCACGTCCTCGGCCATTGGCAGCGACAGTTCCCGCGTTGGCGGCCACACCAGTGTCATGGGCTCGGAGGGGGGTCCCGGCAGCTGGACATATCTGGGGGATCAGGAAAAGAATGGCGGTGGAAGCGGCTCGAGCAGCAGCAGCGGTAGCAGCTCGAATAGCGGCGGCAACGGGGGCTCTGGCAGCGGTGGCAGTCGGGATCGGGAACGGGACAGGGAGCGGGATGCACAGAGGTAAGTTGCAGTGGGTGCTGCCCCTGCAACAGCAACATTTGAGTGCTCTTCGATAGAATTTTCTTGGAGTTTTGGAAAGGAAACCAAAGAAGCCTTTGAAGGTCAACTACAGATATTCAAAGCGCTTTAAAAAGGTTCCTTTTAAAGTTTAAGAAATATTTTATACACAGAGTTCACCCACTCGTAATAACCCCACCCAAGATCTCACCCAGAATCGGTCACGGCATTAAGATAGGCTTGCTCTCTTGTCGCCCCTCGTAGCTCTTCCTATGGTGGCCGACCACGTCCTCTAGGCGTCAGCTATCTGCTCGAACGGGACTCGGACGCCGCAGCGGATGGCCCAGGGAACACGGCGAATCCAGCCGGCAATGGTGGTAGCAATGGTATTAGTGGTGTTGGTGCTGGTGGTCAGAGCATGCCGGTCCCCGCGGCACAGACAGCCGCCGAGGGCAGCGCCGGCCAGGCGGCGGAGCAGTGATTCCCGGCCCCGGAAACGGAAATGGAACTCGCATCCAAGTCGGATACGGTTCCGGAACTGGAGCCCAAGGCCTTCCAGCGGCTGGGATAGCGTGGCAGGGCTTAGTGTAACCTACCTTCCGTATTTATGTGTAATTCGTAAGCTAAGTCTCCAAAGAAACTATTTATGTGTGGCGCAGCTTTGCTCAAATAAACAAACTTCAAAGATCCTCAATTAATTGGTTTTTTGTTGATTAGGTTAATGGGTGATAAATGTAATAAAAACAAGCAAGAAAGTTCAGTTGGAAGTACAGTTTATTTTATTGTTCGAGTTGGTAATGCTTAAATATGAGCACATACATTTATAGTACTTAATTGATTTATAATAATAAACTTTCTTCTTTAGAAGACCCTGAGCTTGGGTAAACCAAAAAAGGAAAATAAACTAATAAGGTAAAATTGTATATGAAATAAAGAAAACTTGTAATTAAGCAGTAAAAGGCTCTGAACAAATTAAAATAAATTTAATTAAATTCGGACAGAAATTAAAAACAAATCACCATATAAATCATATTAAATAAATGAAAATTGAAACATAATTTATACTAATCCATAAAATTATTATCAACAAACAAAAAACATGAATAACATAAATAATAAATAAGAATAAATAAATAATAATGATAATTATAAATAATAATAATATTGAAATAATAAAAAAGAGAATAATATAACAACAAAAATATATTCATAAAAAAGAACATCTATACTATAAAACAAATAAAAAATTAAATTAAAAAAAAATTAATTAATAAATAAAAAATTAAATTATATAATTGTATAATTAAAATTATACAAAACAACTTAAACAAATTTTGTGAAATAAAAAAGAATGTAAAATAATGATCACAAAAATAAATAAATAAACTAACAAATACTTATACTTTGAATATGAGAAATAAAAATAGTAAGTACAGACAACTTCAAAATATACTTTAAAATAAAAAAATATACATAGAAAATAAAATTTTAAAAAATAATATATGTATAACGAAAAATCATTTAAATAATAACTTAAACAATAAACTCTTCGCAAACAATAATAATCAAAGAAAACTCTATAAAAGTAAATATTATATTAAAATGATAAAATAAAAAATAAATTAAAATAAGGACACTAATATAAAATAATATTTTTTATAAACGACTCAGACAAGGATAAAATAATTAAAATAAAAAGAGTACAATAAAATTAAAATAAAAAACTTAAAAATTTATGACTAAACAAAAAAAAAAGTTAACAAAAATGCATAAAAATTTTAATTGAATATATAAAAAGTTAATAAAAAAGAAAACACCTACATGCAACATCAAAAATATTTCAGAAAATAAACAAAAAAAATTCCGATAAATAACAAAAATGTAACTCATAAAAATAATAAAATACCTACAATATTAAGTACAAAAAAAAAAGATATGATACAAATCATATGAATCTAAAGAGCATAAATAAATCTCTACTAAAAATAACATAATAAATGACATATGAAAATATATATTGTATATAAAAAGCGAATAAAATTCAACAAATATAAAATGATAATAAAATACGAATCATAAATCATAATAATATATAAAAAAGTTAAATATAAAAAAACTTACCAAATCAGAAATTATAAGCCGTACGAATTCACAAAATAAATCCGAAATCATAGAAATCACAATAATAAACATAAAAAACATATAATGAAAAACTGATATTGAATGAAATAACGAATCGTAAATAAAAACGGGAAAGAAAATTGAAAATATCTTAAACAAGATTTGAATAAAGTAAACAAAAATATAAAAATAAAAATAAGAAAGTTAAATTAAATGAATACAAAAGAAAATTAAGATCTTTGTAAAAGAAAATTAAAACAGAAGTTAAATAAAAAGAAGAGGAAAATAGAAGAAATTAAATAAATCGCTCGGAAGTAATCTTCTTTAAAACAATCATTTTGTAACAAAAACACGCCTTGCTATTGGCAATATACATTGAAAAAACTTTCCTTACAGTTCTCCTTTTAAAAAAAGAACTTACAATTTTTTAAAGGAAACCTTCGTCAAGGATATTGTTAGACCAACAAATTTATAGCATTTTTAAAAACATTTTAACAAAAAACATCAACAGGGTAAAAAAAAAATAGAAAACTAAAAAAGGCACAAATAAATTTAAACTAAACTTGGATTGATTTCCATTTAAATAACTTATTTAATTTTGAGTGGAAGATTCGTTCTTTTGTTGGTTTGTAGATCGGTGCAGCGTTATAGATGGGATTTTCTTTTATTTTTTTGTATATTTAAAATTTAAATTCGTTTCTTGTTTTGCGGTGTGGATGGTAACTTGTTTTTGAACTTCTTCGGGAAATTTGTTTGAAACCTTCGGGTACGATTTTTCTTTAAGTGGGCTGCAGGTTTCTCTCGAAGTGATGGTGATTTTATTTTGTAGGTTTTCAGGTGCTTGCTTTCAAATTCTTGTATATTTTTTAGATATGATTACTTTTTTTATATTCTAAGTCATTCAGTGCATTATTGCTTTCTTTGTGGTTCGGAGGATTAGGTTTGTAAATTATTTAGAAAATGTTTAGAATACCATTTTAATTTGAATTGAAGAGGTCCAGGAAAATGATAGATTATGACTTCTTCGAGGGCCAAAAATAATACTGGCATTCTTAATGATTTGTCGGTTATTATATTGGTTTATTAGCAAACCTTCCATTTTAATATTATTCTTACGAGTCAAGGAAATTTCTGGATCTTGACTCTTTGAAGAACATTTTGGCCGAAAGTGGTACTTTTTGTTTTTAATAATTTGTTGCCTATTTTATTGGTTTATAAATGTGTTATAACCCCTTTAAGGTTCCATTTTTATGTTATCTTTAGGGACCAAGGAAAATTCTAGAACTTGAGTCCTCAAAAATAATTTTACTGTAGGAAATTCTGGTACTTTTAAAATGTTTAGTCGGTTATTGTAATAACTTGTTGAATTTATGTTGGGGCGTGTTAGAGTTTGTGGTATTAACTCTTTAGTAAATAAAGTTGAGCTTGTTTCCTTCTCGTTTTCCTGTGAAAGGATAACGATTCGTTAGCTCTGCTTCAGTCATTTTGACTTATTAATACTTACATTTTTGTGCAATAAAAAATCCATTTCGCTTGAAGGTTCTCTATCAAAATTGATTTCAATTAACAAACTTTAATTAACGGCTGAGGCCGCCGCACAAATCGGCGGCGGCTTAGCGATTTGTGAGCTCGCTCGTCGTCACTCGATAGAACTTGGAAGTGAACTGTGCTGCAATGCCGATCGGAGGCCTCTTTTATATGGGATCTAGCCGGGAAAATCATCCACCATCCGGAGGTTGGAAATACTTTCGCATGACGCAGGCGTGCCGGCATAGAGGGGGGAAACTGGGTTCTGGAACCGCCGAGAACCGGGTGCGTGCCTTTGACCCATAACAACACAATAAAAACAGGGGTTCAGCTCAAGAAATGAATTGAATTGGAAATGCTTATTTCATTTTTATGCTGGTATGTCCCTGAGATCGCTTTGGATTCCCTTGGATTCCGGTGGAGGGTTCTGGAGGGTTAAGTCACCCCCGGTTCGAGCGGTCTTCTGTGGGAACAGAAACGATAAAGGTGGCTACAGCTACCAGTTGCGTGCATAGTAATTAGTCAAGATTTTTCACGTTCGCTTTCTCACGCTCCTCGGGGGTTTTTCCTAGAAGTTCTTTTGCGAAAATCTCCCCCGAAAGGTGTTCTGTCTCAAAGAACTGACGGCAAAGAACTATAGGGGCGGGGTGCTCACTTTTGGGGTGGCTTAGAGCCAGCTCCTGTGTCAGTTTGCCAGCTACTGGTAGCTGGATTTTATGCTGGTGGCATTTAATTGCATTTAGGCCTCTTGTGGGATCATCAATTGTGCATAATTCGGCTACTGGCAGAATGCGGGCCAAGGATGAGCCAGGGGTGCAGCTGCAGGGATCGAAAGCGAAGTTTTCAATGTTAAAAGTTGGTGTTAAAGAATGAAATATTTTAAGCAGTCTTTAATTTATTCTAGTATCTAGTTGCTTGCTATCTACAAGGTAGTATTATATTTGAACTAAACTAAATCCCGGTAAATGTGATAACCTATTTGTTGGTCATATAAGCTTTCCCTTGTCTTCATCGATTTCCCTCAAATAAACACCTTGTTATCTGTTTTATTTACCTAAGAGAGTGATAAAGGCCAGCCTGCTCTTCGTTTTTATTATTATTAAAAACTATCAGAGAGTGTACGAGCTACTTGAGGTGCGTATCAATTGCTGCGATATCTCTTCATATCAATAAAAGTAACTGATTACAAGCCGCGTCCTCCATCAGCAGGCATGCGCAATGTACTCCAGTTTAGTTTTACACCAGAGTCAGCACCGCTCGGCGTGTTTTGTTTCCTGTTTCGGGGGAAAATGCCACGATTTTCCCACTGGCTGCGGCCCAGGGTGACGCTTATCGCGTTCCTGGTCCTCTTCGTCTACCTTTTCCTGCTCGTGGGCTACAGATTCCTTCAAGTGAGTGTGACAAATTGGCCTCGTTCTATTAGCAACAAATACGCTCTGTCAGGAAAACATCCGGACCTCTTTAAAGTATTTAATGGTTTGTATAATTAATATTCCGCTTTGAGTGGCACGGAATGAAAGGAATATCTAGACAAATTCATTTGTTTTCGAAACGAAAATGCTGTGAAGGCAATATAATGAACAGTGGGATGAATTTTTCTATATCCTGCAGAATCGATTTTATGTTAGCTAATCAGCTGGGGTTTTATTAGAGAAACGCAGTGTGGCATGCAATTCTCATGGCGTGTCAGGGATTAATGTGCAATTTTAATTAAAGGATTGAAGTGGCCTTTTAGAGAACTGTTAAGATACAGAAGATCCTTCGAACCACAATAATGTTTATTTGTTAGAAGTTATTGTTAGTTTCTATACTAAAGATTTACTTGTAAACTTAAGAAACTTTAGGGTATGTTCCGGGCTACAAGTTAGCCTGTACGGATATTCAAGGTTGTTTTTAAAATTTATTTTGGAAATTACAATTTATTGATGTGCAGTAATAAATAATAATTATCTAGCTAAAAACAAAGTTGCTTATGGAACTGAAGTACTATTGCTAGCCCGAGTTCATACAACAATAGTTCCAGCTTTGAATTTGCTAATAGTTGGTAGATTTATACATCAATTTATCACTTAATATTGCAATAAAACAAGTTTTGGTTTTATATATCGAACAAATTCAATGGCAAAAATAAGTAATTTAATTGTTTTAAATTTTTTTGATATTATTTAATAAGATCGACATATTAACCTAAAGGTTTTCCTACATTTAAGAATACAATATATTAAAGTTTTCAAAAGTGTGTTCGTTAGCAATGACCTATATTCAAAATTTCAATATACATATTTGTTATAATATTTAGAGCAATATTCTTGTGGATGTATTATATAGTGTTACTTTAATAAATACTCTACATAGAATATGTGGAGTTACTGTGCTAAATATTTGTGTATAAATAAACTTAAACTATTACCATAACATTGAGAGACAGGAAATAACTTGGGGAAAATATGTTTTAAAACTCTAAAAAATGTTTAATTTTATAAAAATACAAATATTTATCATTTAAAAACATAGTAAAAAGCTCCAAATGTTTTTAGAAAATAAATACATATTATTATTTTGTCGTAAGCTCTATGAAAATACATTATGAATGGTTATTTTCTGATTAACTTGTAGTAGAAGTCTCAGTTATTTTATTTCCCTACTTATAACTTTAAATAATATTTACTTATAATTAAACCTTATAATGAATTGTGTTCCACTGTCCCATAATTATCTGAACTCAGGCATCAAGTGGCCATTGCCTTCGGCCACTTTCGATTGCCCCGGCAAACCTCAGAGACAAATGTATTAAATGCGGCAATTATACATAAACATGTGTCCGAATAAAAGAAATGACCGGCTGGCTGTGTGCGTGCGGCTCTATGTATAATTGATATATTTTCATTTTCAATATAAAAAGTGGAGGAGGACGATGGCCGGCGTATTTACTTAAAAATAGCTGCCAAAGGCGACGGCGCTGACTCACGCCCGGCGACGGAGGCGACAGCCGTGGACATGGACACTCCACTCGAGAGACAAGCGTACAATTTATTAAGTCCCCTCCTTTCCCAGAGAGCACCCATCTCCGTCTCCCACCCACCGCCACCGCCACTGCCACCCACTCGGTGGGGCATGGAGTTGGCCCGCTTACAAGGCCCCTCCCCGCCTCGCTGCTGCTGCGCTGCCGCGGCGCCGTTACTGCGCTGCCCCGGGCTGCCGCCATTTGATGACAGCGTCCATGGCAGAGGCGCCAGTTTGATGCGAGGCGTGCGTTGATTAACTTGTTGCATACGCGTCCTGGATAGCGCGGGAGTGGAGCGGGAAGCGGGAGGCGGGAGCTGGGTCTCCCCTCAGTACAGTCCTTATTATACACGTGAAAAAACGCGAGGAACTTGGAGTTTTTCTCGAAGAAACTAGGAGTTTTTGTGATAAATTAGTCAGATTGAAGAGCGTTTGAGATGTAAAATTATTGTAATATATATCTTAAATACATAAAACATGTTTTTAGAAGGTATGGCGCCCTTAAGTTCCTAGAAAATTTAAAAATTTACAACAATATCAAATCATTAAAGTTTTTTGTACAAAAATAACATTTTTGCTGTGAATTAAACCAAAGAGTGTAAAACTATATTCATACTCTTTGATTAAACAGCATTCTAGAGAGTTGAAATTACTAAATTGTTGATGTTTATAATTTTAATGTATAACTAACACATTTTTAAAAGGCTTAGCCACCTTAAGTTTTGTAGAAAAAATATTTTAATTGTAACAATGTTAAAGTATTCAATATTTTCGAGAAGGAATAACATTTTTGTTTTAATAAAACATTATGATTGAATTGAATTGTAATATTTAATAGTTTCAATATAAGTTTTAAATTAATCAATGGTTTTTGAGAGGTTTATATCATATAAATTCCTACAAAATATTATCTATGTGCCTCACTGGATTTTTTAGAATTTTGTAAATAAGTCTTAGAATATTTTATCAGTTTCCAAATGTTGCAGTTAATATAGAAGTTAAACTTATTTCTGTAACTTCTTTGAGAATCTTTATTCTTCTATGACTCATCCCTGCTTGCCATTCAAACAAATATAAACAAATGAAGTCTTCTATCTTAAAATTTTAACTAGAACTTTACAAATATACATTTATAAATCTAACCAAAGTGATTTTTATATATTTATACTCAGTAAAGAAAAGATCATCTTAACCTTATACCTACTTTTACAATAGACCTGATTTATATATGACTTTAGCCTAGGTACCACATATATTTCTATAATTTATGGGCTGTAAAACCTCTCTTATTTTTCTTGTGGCCCAACATCTCTTTAATTTGTTTACATTATCAGCGAGAGGGTGAGAGTGCCATATATGATTTTACTATCCCACCGACGCCCAACGCGAGCGTGTGTATGTGAGACCATAATTATTTGCGTTTGTGGGGGCGCCAAGCGAACTTTTGCGGCTGGGTCGGTGGGACACAAGAATGTGGAGGACGGAGGGCTTGGTGATGACACTGAGTGGAGGGCAGAGCCACCAATAGCAACAACCACAAGAGCGTTATCGCTAATCGATGGCCGGCCATCAAGAACGCTAAGCAAATAAGCAACAGGAGCTCCACGAGCTGGAGAGCTCGACGGCCAAGACACGAGTCCCGCAGTCCAGTCGTAGCCGTCGTCGCAGTCCAGTTGCCGTTGCCGCTGGCGTCGCCGTCGACGCCCACCCACACACAGCGCCCCGTACGCGCAGCGAAAACGATAACCGCTGGGAAATAAATAAACAGTTTTAGTTGCTGGCGGCGATTCCTGAGGAGCGGAGCCCAATCGAAATGCTGGCTGCCCAGGAGAACCGCTTCCAGTATGTGTACTTCGCGCTGTCCGCCCTGGTGGCCAGCGCCATGCTCGTCCTGGTCTACATCTCCATGCGCTCGAGCCTAGTGAGTTTGGCGAAGCGAGAGACTTCTAGCCGGTGTGTTTTTTATCCTGTGACTCATCCTGGTGGCTGCTCTACTTTCAGAACGAGCGTCTGCGCGAGGACCTGGCCAAGACGCAGCACCAGATGATCTTCGAGAAGCCAAATCCGGAGTGGAACTACAGCAATACCTGGCGGAGGATAGGGAATGCCTCGCTCAGGCATGACATATACTCGGCCTACTTTGATGTGAGGACGGAGATCATAGGTGAGAGAAAGCGGGGAGTTCGTGGGTTAGGGAAATCCTGCAATTAATCCTATCTCTTTTTAGGCAGTGTCCGCCTGGATGAGGAGCAGATGACCATTGGTTCCCTGCGCCTGTTTGCCATTCTGCCCGAGCGCCTGCGCGACTCCCGGGTGAGCTGCATCGTTCGCTTTGCGGACTTCACCAGCCAGGAGATAGTGGCCGAGGAGGCGGGGGCCATGCACGAGGGGCACAACAATACCTTTGCTGCCTGGAGCATCATGTGTCCCCTGCACGCCTCTCGAAGCGGTCCCATGCGCCTGCCCCAGGCGGTGGCCCTGACCTATGCCTCCAACAGGCTGAGTCACCTGAGCCCCACCTTTGTTCAGATCAGGTGGGTGTTTGCCTGTTCCCCTCACAAGACATAAAATCTAATCCTTTGACTTCTCCTGTAATCCCCAGCTATCCCCGCAACATGACCAATCTCTTTGCACGCTCCCGTCCCACAATCTCCGTGTGCGTGGGTCCCCTCCAGGAGAACTACTCCAATGTGCTTCGCCTGGTGGAGTTCGTGGAGATGTATCGCCTGCAGGGCGCCAGCCACTTTTACTTCTACTACGTAGCAGCCACCGAGGATGTGCGGCGCGTCCTGAAGCACTACCAGCGCATAGGGCTGGCCGATGTCTTCGAGTGGAACGTGCACTCTCACCTCCAGGATCTCCACTATGCCGGGATCGTGGCACAGTTCAATGACTGCGTCTACAGGGCCAATGTCGTGGACAACTTCAGGTATGCCGCTGTGGTGGACCTCGACGAGGTGATGATGCCGCTGAAGCACAACTCCCTGGCGGATTACCTGCGCCAGTGCGACGAGGGCCGAACCGCGGGCTTTGTCTTCCGCAATGTCTTCTTCCACCGAAGGGACAGTAACGACACCTTCAATGCACCCGCCCACGTCATTAACCGGCTGCTCTACACCCAGTCGAAGGTGAAGAGGACTCTAGAGGTCCTGCCCGCCCACGTGCGAAGCAAGGTGGTGGTCAATGCCCGGGGCATTGTGGAGATGGGCAACCATCAGGTGTATCGCTCGGCGCCGGGCTACACCGACCACATAGTGCATCCGACGGTGGGCCTGCTGTTCCATTACCGCGACAAGTGCATCAACTGCAAGATGGTGCTCATCGTGGACTACACCGCGCGGAGATTCGGGTCGCTGCTCTTCGACCGCGTGGACACCACGTGCCTGGAGGTCTTCATGGACCGCAGGGGCATGTGCGAGATGGCGTAGCCCGTATCGGCGCCCCGATCTCGGACAGACGCCCCCTGAAAAACTACAAAGACCAGAGATCTCGCGGCTCAGTTCTGAGCGCGGCCTCCGCCCGTCGACATGCTGAAGTTCTGCTCGCTGCGCAAGGGCAGGGAGTCCGCGAATCCCAATCCGACTCCAGCTCCGGCTCCCAGAGTGGCCAAGAGTGTACGACAAGTTAGCCTAAGTCCCCAAGCTGTTCTCTCTAAGTGTTATGCCGTAATAAATCGTGCTTTAAGTGATTTGTGATGTAACCCAAAGTGTTTTTATTTGGTCTTGTCCTCTGTCCCCTTAGTCCTCGCTGCGTCTGAAGGATGTCCCGCTGACCGATGGCCAGCTGCTTAAAGTGCTCCAAGCACAGCGGGAGCAGGGTCCTTTGATTTTGGCCTTGAGCAGGTGAGCGGAAGTCCAAGGGGTTCTCAACTCCCCGAGGTTTGAACTCCCCCCTTTTCACTTTCAGTGCGGCGGCGGAAACTTGCCGGAAGTGTGGAACACCCTATGAAACCCGTGAGGTGCTGGAAAACGGAACAACAGGTGAGCTTGGCGAGTAGCTGATTTTTTGTTCAACAGGAGGTGTATTTTTAACCGCTTGCTGCTTCGTTTTACTAACAAATTTGAGTGTTTCATTGTATAAAAGTCGAGGAAGGTTAACTGATAGGGTCACATTTCCTCCCCTGATTTCTCGTATATAGAAATAAAGCCAAGCATATGAAATCACTTAAATATGTATCGGAAACTCCCACGAGATTATGTTTTTATGTGGAAATGAACCTAGACATGTGTTTCATGTTCAATGAATGATTTTATCAAGCTGAGTTTTATAATTTATTATATTTCTCTAAGGTATTAACTCTAACCCAAACTGTGCATTCAAAAATACTACATTTATGGAATCAAATCCTTAGAAAACATTTGTTTACTCTGATTTATTCAATTCCCTTAGCTGATTATCCCTTTTTATAAACAAAAAATAACTGGCCTTTTGTGGTTTGGGGCACCCCTGAGAGTAATTAAGTCTTTTTAACGGAAATTTACCCACTCCGGGGACTAAGCATTACTTTAATTCATGAAAAGGTATTTAGTATTCTAATGGAGTATAAAAGTATATAAATATATACGTTTTAAAAAACCATTCCTGTTTGTTTAGTTAATTTGTTTACAATTAGTTCCCATTTCTAAAATTCCTCCTCTAAACATCTCATTAAGAAAAGTCAATACAAACAAGGGCAACAAACAACTATTTTACTTACCAATCCTTCACTTGGTCATGGAACTTCCCTCACTAATTACATTATCCCAAGTGAAAAGCCGCAATCAACTCGACGTTGTTTGTGAATCATGCCTCGGCATAAACACAGACAGAAAAAACCATAAACCGTTTATTTGAGGAAGGACTGAGCCGGCTCACTCCCTCGCAAATGGTATTGGAAATATAATAACTAGCAGTGCACGCCGAACCATTTCAAAGCGAACCCCTTTCCGAGGGCCGCTCCCTCCCGCGCGGTGCCCTCTCCACCGGCACTTATCAGCCCCTCCGTGACAACGCCTCTGTCTGGCTGTTCGAGCTTGACGCTACGCCGATGACAATGACGCTGCTGGCTGGCATAATACTCGTATGTTTACGACGGAGTGTGACAGGCAGGGGCTAGGGGGTAGGGGGAGTGGCATTTTGGGGGCTGAAGGGAGGAGCCCGCGGGCTTAGCAGGAGGGTGTGAGGGTGCGCAACGAGTGGTCACCGCCTAAGCCGGCAAACAAACACAAAAAAATAAAAGGAAATCACCATAAATGCGAGTTTCGCTACAGGAGTTGCTAATTAGCGTTGGATAATTTTAAATATATTTAAAGTGTGCCTACAAATATTTCTAAATATATTGTAAAATATAATTTGGTATGATTTCTGAGCAAAATACATTTTATTGCACACTTTTAGGCGCGATTTTAAAGGATTTTATAGCTCTATTAATTCCATATATTAAAGGATTTGCAATAAAAATCACACTCACTCGAAAATGTGGCCAAAACTATGCTAAATGAGTTACATTGTAAAAGGAACAATAAATTTACACTAAATTTAGAGCCCTAACAAAATATTATTGCCTACCTTTAGGCATATTGTAAATTGAATTTAAAACCACTACCATTTCAAATTGTTCTAATTATGATGATCTTATGTTTGTTACAAGATTTACGATTCAAATCTTAATAAACCTCAGCTATAGTTGTTCGTGTATATAAATTACCTCCCCTTTAATACTTTTAAGCATATTTGTTCTAATTATGATTTGATCTTACGTTTTCTACATGATTGACGTGTGATTTGTATCAGTTATAGTTGTTTTTGTATATAGATAACCTCTCTTCCATTAAACCAATTTAAATTGCCCCAATTAGTTTTAATAATTCCCTGCTGTTGCGAACTGCTCGATCGCCCCCTAGCCATGTGCACTGTGCCACCCGCAATGTCGTCATCGTCATTCATCGACTGTCTCCACTCCAGACACATGTCTGTCCATGTCGACTCACCCCAGTCCACCCCTGTCCACCCCGCTTCTAACCCAATGACCATGTGTGCGTGTGAGTCCCATTGGAGTCCCAGTTTCCATGCCAGCTGCAGCTCCGGATCCAGCTTCTGCCCTAAACCAGATGCGCACATGCTGCTGCACAATGCACTGACAATGATTGGATTCTTTTGTTCTGTTTGCTGGCCAAGCCTCGCCCTCGCCCTCGCCTTAGCCCCCTTTTGCTGCACAGCCCCTGCCACCCATTTAGCCGGAACACCCCCACCACTCGCACAACCCAACACACTGACCCCCGCCGACCCTCGCTGTGCATTTGTGTGTGAATTTATGCATACAAATTTGAAAAATATCGGATCTGTGGTTCGTGCTCGCCGAACGCAGAACGCAAATCAGGAGGGCGAAAGCGACGACAAACACTGAAGGGTTTGGGTAGGGTGTGGACTTGAATTGTACCCTGTATTCTGCACTGTATAATGAATATTAATTATTTGAATTATTTAATATTTAAATATTATTATTATCAGTAAAGCTAAAATAAGGATAAAAATTTAATGATATTTGTTAATGCTTCATTATTTGCAGTTCTGTGAATTTAAGTTGAATTAATTTGAATTTGAATTTGATAACTCTTGCTCTCCTGGAAGATGCAAGCTTGTCTTAAGTTGCTAAACAATTTCGAATATTTAGAATTCTTAATG
The DNA here is from genome assembly GCA_008042635.1 of Drosophila nikananu. Classification (NCBI taxonomy): domain Eukaryota; kingdom Metazoa; phylum Arthropoda; class Insecta; order Diptera; family Drosophilidae; genus Drosophila; species Drosophila nikananu. Next base: position 9,163 of record VNJV01000333.1, on the reverse strand, counting down.
TGAAAAATTCTAAAGAAATCAGAAGCAAAACGGTGAAAAAGCAAGCAAGAATAGGAAATTCTTAAGAACAATCTTATTTGGTAAACATTTTTTAAATTGTCTTTTATTTTAGTACAGGTAATAATAAAATAATTATTCTCATTTTGAGAATGAAAATCTAATTGGAAATTCTGGCTATCCTGATCATTTTTATATGAAATAATATTTTAAATACGTAATTTATATTTCTAGGCCTTTTTCGAATAATACTTAATATAAACTATATATTTGTAGAAAGTTTGTAATAATAAGATAAGTTATGGCATTTGGTGCTTCTTTTCTAATTGTTTATTTGACAATCGATCTCCAAAATGGTTCTAATCTTGAATATTTTTAAATGTAATAATATATTTTATATGTAATATATTTTCCTTAACAGTTTTGGAATACTCGTCTCAAATACATTTTTTTATGTTAGGAAACTTTAGAGTTGTTTAGTTATTTATTTATTTTATTGTTATTTATTACATTTTATACTCTCATCCGCACTGTAAGTATTTTATGAATGAATTGCATTGTCTAAAGCCCCTATAGGTATATTCAACCTGCAATCAGCATGCTTTAGAACCTCCCCGATTGCAGGGTATTGCAATGGCAAAACATCAACAAGTCACGGCTCTAAGCCGGCTACAACTACAATGAACGGCGGCGAGCCGTCCTCAGTCCGCAGTCCCCACCCACCGACGCTGAAGTCGACGCCGCAGCAGGCGCAGGCAGAGCTCAAGGCAGCGCTGATGTTGGCGACAGCAAAGGCAGCAACAAGTCCACTAATCAACAGGCGACGGCGACTCTTGCTCTCTGCTCTTCTGCTGCTGCTGCTGCGCGGCTCTGCTCTGCTGCTGGCGTGCTTTTGCTTTTGCATTTGCTTTCGGCTTTTAGTGGCTTTTGCCTTTGTTGTTGCTGCTTTTGGCTTTGGCATTCGTGGGTTTGTTTGTGTTATACGATACCGTACGTATTCCCCGAGCGATTTAGTTACTACAGAAGTTTTGCCAAGTCAAGTTGTCGCGAGCGAAAATCTATATGTGAGCGAGCGTTAGTTCTGCGCGAGTTTTTTGCGTGTTTTATTTACTGGGCGATCGCTCAAGTTCAGTGGCTAAAAGATAAACCGTGAAAGGTTTATTTTCACGGGCGCGTGAAATGTATTAGCAGCCGCCGGAATAGTAATAATAATAATCAAACAGCAATTTGGCCAGCAAAGTGAGTTACCAGAAGCTACTACCTTACACTACCCCTACGTTTTTTTTTTGTCGCCGTGTTCAGAGGTTGAGTTTGGCGCCGGTTTTATGTGTCAGTGGGCTAAGCGGGTGTCGGCCTAGAATTACTGCCCCAAATAGTGCCCAGACAGAGACTGGCCACGGCTTCATTACGTATTTAAATCAAAAGCTGCGACCCTTGATTATCGGTTTCCAATTTAAAATTCGGCTGATAGGCAAATTCAGACCGAATTCGGGTTGATAATAATACTATATCTCTGTATATGGTACAAATACTCACAACACATACCATATACAGATCGCTCGGTGCATATGTGATTTTAATTCGTTTTACATTATACAGTGCAACCCTTTTTCCCCTGTTGGTCATAGTTCAATTAAGTCGCTAATGACCGGATGTTAGTGTTATATAGCAGCTTTTATGTGTGTGTGTGTTTGTTGTGCATGCAAATGAAGCCGGAATATGTCCCGGATTGTCATTTTGATTTAATTGTGTTATTATATTTTATAGAAATTAATTTCATCCCAGTGGGTCGCCGTTTTGAATTCATAATTCAATTGGCCACCGGCACTCCCATCTCTCGCTCATGATTAATTATAATTTTCTATTTTTTCCACATATTCGGCGTTCTTCTATCGCCGAACCGAAAGAAAGCGCTGGCAAATAGCAAACCCTGTCTATGTACTATTATTTATTCTGCTTTTGTTTACCGTTCCAGCGCGGCGACACACAAATAATTTTTGATAAGCCTCAGCTGGACGAAAATTCAAAAGTTTTGTTTTTATTTTTTATGTGTGCTTGGCAGTGTGTGAGTTTTATGTTTTTGGCTGGCAAACAGGGTTATTGTCAATTGCAAAAAGCGATAAAAAAAGACACTAAAAGAGAGGGAGAGGGCAGGAGTCTGATTGCGACGCTCAGGAAATACTAAAATTATTCATAAAATCTATGAAGACAGGCTGCGAATGCTCTTACATGTCTGGGAGACTATTAAATTTTAATTTATTTAAAAACCTTCCCAAAAACAATTATTATTTAGACACTTGATCGAAATTTCAAAGCTTTTAAGACTGAAATTGTTATATTAGTTTTAATTACTGTCAAGAATATATATTAATTACAATTACAAAAGGACTTAAAATAGTTTTAATAGTTTAGAAAATGTAACAAAAACATGTCATACAAAGCTAGACCTTTTCATGGATTAAAAATGCCTTTCTCCAAATTGTTAATTGTTAAAAGGTACTCCTAATTCTAGCCTTCCCAAAATTAGTTTAAGTAAATGTTTTTATGAGTAATTGAAGTGTTAAACTCATGTCGTAGTAGTAGAAGTTCTATCCAATCCAAACCTCTTAAACCCCTTATAATTTACTTATTCATTGAACACTTAAAGTTCCTCCTTCACTACTTTCCCTCGTGTATATTTAATCTCGAATCGATATGTACAACGGACAATAAGAACTTCTTCAAAGTGACAAGCTCTTTGTTTACTTCAATCGATTACAAAAAAAAGGCGACCCAGTTAACAGTGCCCTCTAAATTTTTAAGCACCAGCTGTTCTTTGTCCCAAGACTAGTCCCTATATAATTTTTCTATATAGCGATTGTTGTAGAGAATTTAAGGAAATTATAGCCATCGGTTGTCAGTGACTCAATACATGCGGTCATTGGCTCGGGAGCAGCTCCCTTCAATCATCGAAGGGGGGCACCCAGCGAGACGTCCCGGAGTTATGGATTTCTGGGGGTTGGCATTATTGCGGTTTCTGGTTACCTTTGGGTAATACGGGAGGGGATAGCCACCTCGGCGGCTACTCAATTTGTTTGTCCGGGTATCACTTTTAATGGCCTTTTGTCACATTAATTAGGCATGAAGCACAAATGAGCGATTGCCATCGACTGTCGCGGTTAGAAAGGTCTTTCATTATGAACACGGACTTTTTTTTGCGCTTTAAAGGTGTCTGACAAATATTTGAAATTTAAATACATTTTTGAGGGTATGAAAGGTCATATATGTTACACTTCTGTTTTTTCTTGGTTAAAGGGTTCTTCTTGATAAAAACACTCAAGTTGTATACTTTTAGGAGTTTATCTTTTGGTTTTTGATACAAATTTAAAAGGTGGCTTCCTCAACAAATTTAAATGTAAAGCAATAAGTCATTCATAATAAATAAACAAGTTATATTAATTTGGTAAAGTGTTTTATACAAAATACATAGTATAATAAACATTTACCTTATATAAATAAATTATTTGAATATTGCTTTATATTATTTCATTTTAGCATTTTCTAATGCTGGGAAATAAATTTCTTGTTTTTAAAATTTAAACCATTATTTTTTGGCAGCTGAAATTGTAGATATATATAAACACAATCGGTTTCAAATTAAACCAATAAAGCAAGAAATATATACAAAATATATTTATCTTGGATTAAATATTTTTAGTTTCTACAAATGACTAAGAATATTTCAGCTATATATATAAAATGAGCTTCTTTTGTAGGGAATATAATGAAAAAAAAAAAAAAAACAAAACCTATCTCAAAACTATCTTCAATTCGAGAGAAGACCAAGAATAGAAATTTTTTCTTTTGATTAAATCCCATGTAGAAAAATAAAAAATAAATATAAATGTCTAAACACAAATGACTAAGAATGTTTTAGTTGTATCTGAAGTAGCTACTTTTGCTTAGTAAATAATAAAAATAAAACCTGTCCCAGTACACACTTACTTACACATACAAATTATTTTGCCTTTGTCTATTATAATTTATTTGTTCACAAATACCATTTGTTCTTCGATCAAATATGTGACGAACTAAAAGAACAATAAAAACACCATCTATGTATATGTGTATCTTTGTGTCTAAGAAGTCATAAAGCTACTTAGAGACGCCTCTCCAAGAACCATTTTTGGGTAATTTAGTCCAATATTTGCTTAACTCAAAAAGCTCGACTTAATCGGAGCTGCTAATGGCTTCGTCGACCAGGTTTACTTTTCTGGCAGCGCCCCCGCAGTTCGGCCCCGACCGAACCTTTCCAAAAACCGCTGACCATTGCTTGGCCATTATTTCATTATGATAATTCCGTACGCCTGTTTCGGGTGACTATCTATAAAGTCGTTTTGCCGCCGCTCAGCTGACACACGGCTGGCATTTTGGCAATAAAACCAAACAGAATTTCAGTATTGAATTGTGATTCAGCAGCTGAAATACAAACAAGCGAAATACAGCAACAAAAGCTGCGAATTTTTGACAATGCAATTAACGTGAATTTGTTATTCTGCCAAAGAAATGACTTCAGATGCTTGGGGCTTGCTTGCCTGCCTCCTGACTTATATAACTCTGTGCTTTTCGGTTCAAGATCGCAAATAAATCAGAGGGGAAATGCTTAAATAAATATTGATAAACATTTTTGAGTTTGCTGTGCAAAATTAGTGTTCTTATCGCTCTTTGATTTGTGTCCGCCTATGTTGAACGATAAGTAAACATCATGATAAAACGTACTGAAATCGAAGATTATAGTACAGTGGAAACTGGAGAGGAGGCGGAGTACCAAAGGTTAATGGAAATGGTAGAAAATGTTTCTAAGAAGAGAAAACTAAGGTTGAGATACGGAAGAAATATTAACATATTGTTTATGTGACTTTGAAGGTTCAAAAAAATGGTGGAAAATATGGTTAGGAAGGAAAGGCTATGGTTGAAGGACTGAAGAAATAATTATATTATTTGAAGGTTAATAGAAATGGTTAACAAATGTCTAAGAAGAAAAAACTTAAGTTGAGATACTGAGGAAACAATTTTATTTTGTTTACATCACTTTAAATTTGTTAATATTTTTATTTAAAAGATATTCCAGCCCACAAAAACCTATGTAAACCATTGGAAGACCTCCAAGAAATCCCCAGAAACCTTCCGTTTCTCATCACCTTAGTTGCATTAAAATTCCTGAATGTAAATCCAAATAGTGCTTAACTTTTTAGCACTCAAATCAAGACACCGACTTGTGTTGTTACCAATTTGCATTCCCTCGAAAGTGGCATACCTGTGGCAAAAACAAGTCCGACCCCAACTTTCCCACCTAATCAAGCTGAAGTGAGTTTATATTTCGCTTATGATTTCATGGCAACAACACAAGCAAACCAGAATTGCGCTCCTAATTGCCGCGAAAGTCGCACTCCCCCGCCGGGGCCCCTCACGCCAAGTGTTTATTCCAGAAATCGAAAGCTGCTTCCAGCTGTCAATGGGTTGGCCCTGTGCCAAAACATTTCTAATGCGCGCTACCAAGCGCCCAGCAAATCAGCAGCTGTCGGCAAACGATTTAGAATCGATTCCAGCGAGCAACAGGAAAGGCTTGAGGGGCTTGAGGAGCGGGGCGGAGGGCAATCAGTTAAGGTTAACTTAACCCATTGGGTGCCGGGATTGGTGACTTAAAAATTCAAAATGTTAAGGTCTGTCAAGTTGGAATGTCACTTTAATATACATAAATTAAATTGGAGAATTACTTTAATATGCATAAGGTGATATTTGAATTTTACACACTTTTTAGAGTCTATAATATTGACCCTGAAAGCTTTTGATTTATTTCTGCTTTCCAAATAAAATGAATTGGCTATTTAATGAAACTAAATATTATTAAAATAAACTATACCAATATAAATTAAGCATTTATCTTATCACTTAACTTCCAAAAGTTAAATCAAAACTCTACATTTTATTATCAATTTCCTCATATGTTGCTGCCATAAATAAGGTAATAAATTCAATTAAAGCCTAAAGTCAACTCAATTTTTATGTTTTACATTGTTTAAATATATTTTAAACAACAGCTAAAACCTTGAAGATTTAGTTTTCTTCAATTTAACAACTAAATAAAAAGTGACTACAAAGCTACAAATATTACATCTTAGTAACAAATTCGATTGAAACCGAGATTTAATGTTCTACAATTTTGCAATATATTTTCAAGTAGAGAATATACAACAATATTCAATTAAAAAGTAATTTTCTTCTAGTGATACATTTTAAAAATACATTAAAAGAGACCGCAACTATATAAATAAATAACTATATAATAAATAAAACTAAAAAAATCGATTAAATTCTAAGTAGATTTTATGTTCTACAACTTTCCAAGAAATGTTCAAGCACAAATTATATGTTATTAAATTAAAAATAGCTGTTCTTCACGCAGTTAATTTATAAACTAAATAAAAAGCGACAAAAGCCATACAAATTTGAAATGATAAATATTAAATAAATAAATAATAGAAATAAATTCCAATAAAGCCTAAAGGCTTGATAGATTTAATGTTTTCCCAGTTTTCCAATACATTTTAAAGCACAACTTAATTCAGAAAAAATATAATCTACCCCCCCCACCGGCATAAAGGGTTAAGCTCTTCGGCAAAAACTTATCTGTGAAGCGTTTTTTTGTCGTATTTCCAGGTGTTTGCGGAAGCTTCGAAAGCTTCGGCTTCAGTTTGACATTAGAACTTCGACTTTGACGTTGTGTGCCGATCGAGCGAGAGCTATATGGTGTGTCTATAGCCATCGGAAATTACACTGCACTACACGAGAGCCGGTTTCGGAACTGTAGTGATTTCCCCCCAGTTGTGGTTTCCGAGTCGCCGATTGATTTCGCCGAATATATAAATAGTAGCGCCAAGTGTTTGCGTTTGCGTTTGTGTGTTTCGTTTTTCTTTTTTCGTTCTTGCCCCGCAACTCCCTCTGTGTGTGTGTGTGTTAGCTTCGGGAAAAGCAGCGGGAAAACGTCAAGGAAAACCGGCGAAGAACTGACGCAATAGGCCAAAGTTGATGTGTTTGTTTACTACCACGATGGCATCGGCGACGATGACGACGACTACTGTTATTAACGAAAACGTTGGCAATTACGCGCAAACTTTGCCACTTGGATGCGAGTCTGAGATCATTATTCGATTTTTAGAATATTCAGCAGATAAGACAACGCGGCGTATACGTTATGTGCCCCACTGTGCAGGCAGACAGTGGGCCTTTGGCGGCGGCGGCAACTGCACTTTTAATTCAGTTGGCTCACGTTCGCGGCCTTTGATGCAACGGTTTTCGCCGATGCCGACGATTTGCGATTAATTGGGAATTAAATTGTAAGAACGTGACGTCAGTTGAGAGGGTTCGATGTACTTGTTGTAGTTGCTGCTGCTGCCGCCTCTGGTGGGTGGGTGGCTTCATAAATTAATTTACTAAGCACATTGTTTGTGTTAACTCTGCGTGTGTGTGTGTGTGTGTGTGTGGTGTGTAAGTGGCAAACAAACAATAAGTGGGGAGAGAGAGAGAGGAAAACAGACATGTGCCCAGCTCGTTATGGGAGAACAAAACGCTCGAAATAAGCAGAAGAAAAGGAAAAAGCAAAGCGTAAACAAGACTCTCAAAAATCTATGCTAATTAGCAGCCATAACAATAACAACGGGCGGCGAAGAGCACATATGCTAAGCGTATTTATATATATATACATATATCCGTATCTTTGTATCTCACTCTCTAAACGAATGTATCGTAGAGAGAACAAATATATCTCGCCATCCAAAACAAGAAGGCCGAAGTGCAAAGCCAACAAACATACTCGGAATACCCTGAAAACTCAAGTCCTAATGACAAATAGTGAATGCTGAGTGACTGGCCAGAGTGTGTGGCCAAAAGCCAACATTGTTCAGGGGAATTGGGAAAGAAAATTGCCGGTGGTGACCTGTTCGGCGAATTCTGAAAGTGATTTTGTTGGAGGTGAAAGGAAAAATTCGAGAGGCTAGCCCAGACATTTGAAAGAGAAATGTGGAATTAATTAATTAAAGCAGAAATTCATTATTTAATTCAATCAGAAATTCATTAATCACAGACTCTTCAATAAATTAGTAATTGAAAAGGTTTTTAAGTATTGATTTGCTATCAGTTATGCGCTAATTTAAACAATTTTATTAAATAAATATAAAATAAAGCAAACAGAGTACAGTTCAGATTTTGGAACATAACTGTATTAATTCGATTTAAGACTCAATAACTGTTTTCTATTCATAAAATTAAATTAATGGTTTTGTTTTTAGAAATATATTAGGGGAAAGGTGACAGTTGTGGACACCACTTTTTAAATCACTTATATCTTTTTACCTGGAGCGTATTATGCGGACATATGCATATCAATGGAAAGCTAAAGACCTTAGCTAACTAGTTTTCGAATAATTACAGTGATATCTATCACTGAAAGAAAAAGTTTTAAGTTTTTGTAAAATAGTCGTTTTTGCCACTTTCAGATTTTAAGGGGGGTTGTGGACACCTTTTTAGAATGTGCTAAAATTAGGAAAGTATCAAGTTAAACGCAACCAAATGAAGGAAAAATGGAAGTTTATTTATTTAAAAAGCAAAAAAAAATACTATGGATTAAATCATTCGGAATCAGAGTCACAATTCGCGCTTGTGAAATAGCTGGTAGGCATGTCAGCGCACTTGAAGTGCTCTGGCCGATCACATTCAAGATCGCATTCATTGCAGTGAACGGTGTTGGAGGCGGTCAATTTTTTTGGCAACATCTTTATGCAAATTATGCAAAAGTCCTTCCTCGTCCGACGACTTCTGCTTCTTGGAAGGATTAGATAGTTTGACACGTTTTGCCGGTGTTTTGGCTGGCGTTGATGTCCAACCGCGCTTAGATGGTTTTTCGGCTGCGGTTGACTTTGAAAATTCCTTAGCAAGCTTTTTGAGTCCTTGGTCGTTTTAGCCGCTTTTTTCGATGCACGTTCGTCAGCCTTCTGCTTCAAAACTGTTAAAACTTCGACTTTTTTCGAATTTTTCTTTAACGACATGACTAAAAACATCGAAGAAAATTATAAAAACATTATTAAAATATATTTACTTATTTACCTCGCCCTATAATTCAAGGTTATTA
>VNJV01000331.1:0-41457 GCA_008042635.1 Drosophila nikananu | reverse complement strand
GTTCTGTTTACAACTTTTCCTACTCCTCGATATTTATGTGCATACATTGGGCCCTCGAGCATATTTGTATTGACAGGCCAGCCTGGGAATTGATTAATCTCCGTTCGCCATTGTATTTGCCTCCGACTGACTGGCAATTTATTAAAATCTTTTGATTGGAATAAATGATGCTGCTGCCAGCTAATCAAGTTGCCTGCCTTTCCACTCTCTCTGGCAGCCAAACTTTTGTGGATCTGGATCCAGATTCCTCACTGTCCTGTCCTGTTCTGTCGTGTCCTATCCTGTTCGAGCACTTAAGTATGCCGAGCACACACATTCACCAGTCTAACTTTCGCCCTTATCTCGACATTTTCTTTTCACTTTTTCAGGGGGCACAAATTTAAATCTTTCGCTTCGTTTGGCCTGTAAATAAATGACGAATTTGCGTCACACACGAGCGCTGTGACGAAATTAAATTCCGCGCAATCTTCTACCTATTTTGTGTAGCCTGAAACCTGAAAACCTGCGCATTATCTTTTGGAATACTCTGGCAAAAGGTTGTCCTGTTGGGAGATTGAAATGTGCATATTATGTGATGTAATTGTCCACAGGAAAGTTTTACCTGTCCAAGAGTATTCGAAAGTCTACCAGTACAATTTCCCTTTTTCCAAGCTCCTCTTTTCGTTTATTGCCCTTTTCTTGGGTTTTGTTTTTTCTTTTGCGATATGGAAATATGCCGGGCGACAATTGCATTACGTATACGTCACGTTGTCTCCTTGACGTCCTGCCTGGTTGAGTTATATACAAGTTTGTTGCTTATTGATTTCGGACCCCAGCCCAGTTTCAATTTTCAATTTCAATTTCTGCTTCAATTTCATCCGGTTACGCAATGCCAATCCTTTGCTACCCGCAGCAATTGCGTATTCCCAGGAGTCCTTGCGCAACGAGTGTCGAATTTAAAGGGAAATAAAAAAAAAACGCTACTGTTTAGTCCTTTGCGGGGGAGTAGCTCTTACTCCTCGCAGCGAGCACTGGTCCTTAAGCACATTTGTTGCCTACTTTTGCTTTTATTATGCGGTGACAGCAGATTTTTCTGCAGAAACTTGGCTGCTTTCGAGCCATGAAAGCAAAGTTTCTCTTTAATTGCTTTTGTTTTTCTATTGGACTTTCGTGGGTCCGTGGGCGTGGCACGTGAGAAGCGTAGCCTGGCGTTGGGGTGTCGATGAAATGCGATGCCATAAAAAAGGAAAAATCCAATTAGACGCCTTTAAACGGAACCTCCGAGGCCACCGTCGTCTTAGAGGAGCTAACTCAGCAGAAGGCAGGAAAAGAAAGCCGCCATAAAGACTAATACCAGGACTAAGACATCAAAGTGACGGAGGAGTCGCAGGACGACTGCCAATTATTGTAATTCCTTGGCATTTCCGGAAGTCCTGCTGCCGGTTGCCGCCGTTATCTAATAGTTTCGTTTTGCGTGGCAGCAATTGCCTTTAATAATTTATTAGAGCATATTGGGGGGGGGCCAGAATATGTCCAGGCGGACAGGGCCTACAATATATCAAACAATAAGCCTATTACACGGCGGCTACCCCGATGTCCAGAGGGGGCATTGCGCGTGCCACAGGAATTTTTCACCATTTCGTTACGCATACGCCCTGTCAGCCCTGTCAGGGTTTTTTCCCCATCGCCCTCGATGATGATATGTACATATATGCCCCTAGGAGCTGAGGATTCTGGTACTCTTACTTTCTTTGTTCTCCTCCAGTTTCGTTTGTTTTGTTTGTCTGTCCATCATCGCTCATCTTACAGCACTTTCGCTTTCGTTGTCCCGTAATTGCTGCAATTAGCCGTAGTTGCAGGCTGTCGGAGAGTGGGAAGTCCGCGGTGAAAGCATCGCAAACAGAGAGGTCACCAGACTGCACTTGAACTCTTGCCCAGCGGACACATCGATACACGGGTTGGGGTGTTATTTGTTCACAGCTTTATCTTCGTCATCGGCCGTCATCGAAGTTTTTGTACAGAGGAAAAAGAGAAAACTTTAAATTATTAAATAAGTTCCCATTCATATCTTTGATATTTAAATTTGAGCATTTAACAGAGTAAACAATTTCAAAATTATACTGTCTTTGCTTCTACGCCTTTCCTTATAGATTATACTTTCTACAACAATGTTTCTCTGTAGAAAAAATACAATAATTTTAATGGCAAATCAATGATATGGAAGAATCCAGATAAAATTAGGAAAGTGTTATTTTTTCTCTGCTAAAAGAAAATGCAAGCTGCCAGGCAGGCTGCCCATCAAATCTGATGTATTCCCCACCGCTTCCTGTCGGGATGTCTGGGCGGGATTGGAAATGGAAAGGGACTCTGACTGGTGAGTGGTGGCCAGAACGAAAGCGAAAGTGGAGGCGGGGCATTCTTTGTGTCAATCCGAAATCCAAAGCATAATAATGTCCCGCCGCTGGATTCTGTTTCAACGCAAAGTAGCAGCAGCAGCAGCAGCAGGACCCATTCCCAGCCATCATTAAAATATGATTTATTGAGGCCTGCCCCCTTTTTCGGGTGGACTTGTGCTTGGCTTGGGAGCTTCCTGCTGTTACTGCCCCACGTTCGCCTTCCCGGGGCTTTTCCACAGGGACTTTGAGGCTTTTGAGGCACAGTGTGTGTCTTTGGTGACTTTAAACATTTTCGTGACACCGGCTTAGTCTCGTTTTTCCGCTCAATTTTCGCAAGGTTTCATCGAGTTAATAGCCCAGCATTTGCATAGAAATGGAGCCAATGGGAACGGAAGCTCAGGAGTTACGTACTTCGGGGACTCACTGGTTTGCCACGGGGATTCGGGGAGTAATTAAGCTGCAAATTGGTTAATTTAATTTAATTTACGCCCTGATTGCTGTACTTAAGACTTCATTGTAATTTCAATTGTAGGCCATTCATAATGAATGCCAATAAGTTAAGATTAAGTCAGGGCTATTATGTAAATCGATCCATTTATTTAAGAGAATTTGTTGTGTAATATTTCCTAAAATATATTCCCAGCTGTGAGGTGCTTCCTGGTGTTTAAACTTTAAAGAGAAAACTCTTGATAGAAATAAATGTAGAACTTAAAACTTATTGATTGGTGACTATCAAGATTTTTCTAGCCTCTTGCTTCCGTGTCCTTTATAAACTTAAAGCATCTTACTAACTGATATCCTCTTTTTCTCTTCTCGTTTTCCGCCCCCTTGAAAACAGGCTAGCGAATCCGAGCCCATGATGATCGATGACAACTCCCTGGAGGCGCAGACCCTAGGACTGGGCAAATATGGCCTGCCCCTGCACTGCCACACCTCCACGTCGGCGGTGCTGAGGAACTATCATAACAATCCGCTGATCAGCGGCACTAATTTCCAGCTGTCGCCAGTCTTCGGTGGCTCTGATGCCGGCGGCAGCGGCGGTGCTGCGGTTGACTGCGACACCGGCTCAGTGGTCTCCCTGGATGACTCGGTGCCCCCCGGCCTGACAGGCTGCGACACAGATGCCTCCAGCGACAGTGGCATCGACGAGAACAGCCTGGTGGAAGGGTCACCTTCCGGTTCGCCACGCAAGAGGATCGCTGTGGAGTCGAGGGCCGTTAGTGAGCCGCCACCACCACTAGATGTTGTGGTGCCATCGTCCCTGGTGCAGACTGGCGATGAGGAGTTCGAGGGTGGATCCGCCGGTAGTAATGCGCCCAGCAGGAAGACATCGATATCCTTCCTGGACAGCAGCAATCCGCTGCTGCACACGCCAGCCATGATGGATCTGTGCAACGATGACTACATCATGGGCGAGGGCGGCTTTGAGTTCAGCGATAACCAGCTGGAGCAGGTGCTGGGCTGGCCGGAGATAGCCTAGGAGGCGGCGGCGGCGGCGGATCCCTGGATCCCACTGACATGCACTGCATTTCTAAGACGATGGCATTTTTCGAGGGGAAATTGAAATTAAACTGAGAATCAAAGAAGGAAGCTAACCAAAAGATTGATTTTGAGCCTTGCAACCGTCAGAACACCCAAACCCCAAGCCCAACCCCATCCTCAGCCCAGTCCCCAGTCTTCAGTCCCAAGCTAACCGACACATTTACAAACAGGAAGGGTTTAATCACACTTGAATAGTTTTGTAGCCATGTTAACTGCCTAGAACAGACGAAGAATAATATACACTTATATAATTTAGTTTTTACACGGAAAAAAGAAGGAAAAGGAGCAAATACCAGTCGAAAAAAAATCTAAAACAAACGTAAACGAAAAAATTAAAATGAAAAAAAAAAAACGCGTTCATGGTTTTTCCGCTAGAAGAAAAAGGCTCAAACAAGTTTTTTGGTGATGGTTGTATTCCCGTTTTCATAACTTTCAAGCGCCAAAGCTGTGACGACAAAAAAAAAAGAAAAGAAAAGTTTTTGAACATGTTTTACAAGTAAATATAATTACTAGAAAAGAAGAAAGAAAAAACAACAACAAAAAAACACAAAAAAATATAAACATTTATGTAAAACTTAGTTATTTAAGTCATCATTTTCAATGTTTTCAAATTACACAATACTTTAATTTTAATTACTTTGAACTAAGAGAACATATTGACCCGATCTTTAACTTCAGGCTATACACCTTGTGCATTTCTATCAATTAATTAATAACCTTTTGTGTCGATTTCGTTTTCATTTAACTCTCAATTTGTATTTTTCGTATTGTTTCCCTCAGTTACCTTGATTCTTGATGTAAATTAGTTTTTAGTTCTCTGTTTAAGGCGCCGCATAATACAAAACGAATTGTTTGCTTGCTTTAATCCAAATTCAATCAATGTTCAGTGTTTATTCAACTTTGTTTGTATATTATAAATATTAATTGGCAAAATAAAAATACAGAAATTCATTTCGATGAAAGTTGCATGCAGAAAAATTTGTTTTCAAGTTCTTCTTGGTGGGGGGAAAATGTTGGGACGCTTTCTAAATTTCAGTATCTTAAGCAAACATTTTTAGAAAATTATTTTGGACGATGAGGACTAAAAATATATATTTTTAATAAGAAATTCGATAAAGAATGAATTCGCCCCTTAAGACGAATTCGCCGCTCGCCCTTATCCAAGACACGAACATTTTCTGCGGGGTAAGTAACATGGGTAGGTAAAACGTAAAAGTAAAATAAGTAAATCGGTAAAGTGAACTTGTTTTTCTTATAGAAATCTTCGAAATATCAATAATTAAATTATATAAAAATGTTTCAAAACATGTACGTGTATATTTATAAATAGATCCACATTTGTTCTCAGTTTTTATGGCTTAAATCTATCCAAACTCGTCTTATTTTAAGAGCAAAGTAAAGTGTTAATAAAATAAAAGCCAAACATTTTGTATTTTTATATTATTTTGTTTTCAGGTTTTACTCAATTTTTTCTTGAATATTAAATATTATTTAAACTGCACATTATTGCGAAATAACTCCTGGATTTGCTGCTCAGGAACTGCCCACTTACACTGCGGATACTTAATGCTGCAATGATGAGGCGTCATCACCTTGCCCGCATCGATGGCCTCCCGGAAGGCGGACTGCTCCAGCCAGGCCAGCAGCCAGGACCAACTGGTTGCCCCATCCAACAAGTGCTCCATATCCGAGGCCTGACCTTGACGAACTTTATCCCCAGCGCTGCGGGTCAGAGAGCAAACGGATTTCAGCAGGCAAACCGATAAATCAACGTCGTTATTCAGAAAAGAGCGTTCAATGGTGCCCAAAATATTGGGAAGACTGGTGGCTAAGGGAGGATGAAGGGGGTTAAATAAAAATTTAAATAAATTAAGATAACTTAAGATAAATTAATTCAAAAAATGTGTACTCACCCACACGATCTCCAGTTTCATTGCGATATATAAACTTAAAGTTATCAAAGATCTTGGGCAGGCTTAGCTCCTCTTCGAATAGTCCTCGGTAGGTGGCATTTGTAGAACTTCCTGTTTGAGTAGTGGAGGATGTGGACGTATCCTCCTCTTCCTCCGAAGACTTGGTACTATTACTGGATAGACTTCCCAGGATGGGCTTATGATCGTCTCCCGTTATGGCCTCCAGACCCATGCTCCGAATCAAATGACCCACTAAGAGTCCTCCTGCAACCACCAGGCCACAACTAAGGACTGCCGCAGAATTGACTATAACGAGGGGCTAAAGGAAAGGAAATTATGGAAACTCTATTGAGATATTTCACAGCTCTCTGGAGACCTACCTTGGGTGGAGCATTCCGTTTCCGCTTGACGGGGACCTCCAGGAAGGGCACCAGATAATCCAGGCCCAGGGCAATGTTTTTGCCCACTGCATCGAAGGACAGCAGCTTGAATCCTTGGCCATGATGATGGGGGTTTTGCTTCAAGTGCTGCTGCCTGGGAAGCTTATGGGATTCCTTCTTTGCCTTCGATTCCTCCTCGCCACTGGCAGCCCAAGCTACGGCACAGCTGGCCAGGAGAGCGCAGGTAAGGTAGTAAAGCTTCATTCTCCCGCAGACTGATCCGTCGTCTTCCGTGGCTGGTGGGTAACTGAATCCGAGTTTCCCAGGCGGTAAACCTTTCATCCTCCACCAACGCTCTGCTTCGATGGTTAGGCTGTGCACTGAAAGAAATCATAAAGTAATTGGAGTATAAAATGCTAAAGTAGAGCGACACAGAGTCGTTTCTTACTTTGATTTTACCTAAATTCTTTACTTCATTTTATATTTTTTCTATATAACAAATTTTACATTTCCTGGAAAATCATTTAAATAGCTCTATGGTTTTCTTTTCTGTGTATATTTCGGTTATCGCTTGGCTGCTCCTGGTTCCCACTCTTGTCGTGGGCCACAAAATGCAACAAAGTGGCGAGTGTGACATAAGCAGTTGTCGCGAGGTGCGAAAACTATTAGCCAGAGGAAGTGAGGAAGCCGTCAAAAGTTTGGATGAAAGCGGAAGATGCCAAGTGACTACCTGCTCTAATTGGGGAGAAGTGGCGGCAATTAATCCAATTTTCCGGCACTCTTTTTACATAACAAAACGGTGTGATACCACTGATAATGGTTTAAATAATGTCAGCTACTTTTCATTAATTAAAAAACGAAGCTAATATAATTTAAGGCTCTTTTTTATTGAGTATTTCTATTTAGGACTAAATAAATTAGTAATTGTAAGCATAATGATAGTAATCTAGATATTATTAACCATTAAAGAACTGCAGTATTTGTGGCAGTGATCCCGATGTTAGGTTTAAGTGTTTCGGCCATCGACAACTGCGAAATGTGTGAGAACAACTTCGGCTGCTCCTCGAGGCTTGAATGGCCTGGAAAACTGCAGTTCCATGCACAGATGTGGGCAGCCAGGAAGAGCTGGTAACAAAATAAATATTAGAAAAGTGTAATAAATATCACCTATAATAAATATCACCTGGCCAACACATTGAGAACCCTGGCATAACCAGAAGCCAAATTCCTCTGCAGATACTGACAGATGAGTTGCTGGACACAGACTGTCATGTCGATATTATGCTCCTCCAGCTGGGACTCCACCACATCAGTCAGTCGACGCACTAGCCAAAAGTAAACCAATTTAAATACAACTTAAGACACCTGACTTCCATCTACTTACTGCCCCTGCCTTTGTCTGATTTGTAGCCATAACCATTGCCCAGTGAGGTGATCACCAGGGGAGCCAGAAGGAGACGCACTACAGCTGCTATGACCGCTCCAGCGGCCACCACCACAGCTGTATTCAGAATAGCTCCCGTTCGCAGATTGAGAAGACTCTGGACAGCATCCCGGGCCATTTTCATGCTCCTCTTTACGGGCACTTTCACGAACGGCACAATGAACTCCAGCTCCACACTCACGTCCTCGCCGCTAGCATGGAAATGGAAACCGCGTCCCTCGCGCTCTACGCCTGGCAGTGGATCATCCGCCAAGCTATAGGCCACATGCCTGGGCTCACGTGGCTCAAAGTCGCGGAATCGCAGCAGCCTGGGAGCACTGGCATTCCCGTGGTAGTAGTCTCCATAAGCGGGGTTCAGTAGGTCGTCGCCTCCCTCGACGCTTTCCCCATGGTAACCCACTGGCAGCAGTAGAGCCATTATTCCCAGCAGGCACAAGATCCGCACCAAACCGCACATGCTGTCACCCGAGCAGCTGAAATGCGTCTGAGACGCGCTCCAAAGCACCAAGCTCGCTTTGTACGCCGTCGAGTGGGAATTACATGGCCCACGATCCGGCGGCAATCAAGATATGATATTCATTTAGCCCGAAACTCGGAGACTTTGAGACGCGGCAGCAACTTTAACGCTTCGCGGTGTGCAATTCGGGTTGGAAAATGGCAAACGGAAAATGGAAAATGGGCAGCGATTTATTGAATAACGATAACAGATTTTATGAAAATGATAAGGAAAGAAAGCATGCAAAACTTAAAGAAGTGATTCAACAGATTTAAATTATCGCAGATGGTGCCTCTGATAAAACAGGAGCAACAGTCTGTAACGGAAGGTACACAGGAAAAGTAAATTAAACTTTAACAAACTTTTAGTGTTAATTTGCAAGCTTAGTTCGGTAGATTATTATATGTTTTATTTAATAAGTATTATACTTGCTTTATCTAAATACATACCTTTTTAATTACTACTTAATAGCAAAGCTAGAAAATGATTTAAGTGGAGTAATGCACCTGATGAATGTACAAATATTGAAAGGAAAAGAAAGTTTTCTGGGTTAAAAAAAAATACGAATAAGTAAATTATAATAATCTGTATAATAGAACGAATATTTATGTAAATTTTAGACTATTATTATCCCTTATATGTATATCAAATATAATATCTATAATCGTCGCATCAAATATTAAAACCCCATCGATAAGTCTATATTTTCTCTGTTCTTCATATTTTTGTTTGCATTATTTTAAAATAATAATTTTTCTTTGTTGAAAAATTCTCTTAAAATATAGGTAGTGTAATCTAATAATAATAAATAATACAAAATTTTTTTCCGTGCACCATAAATGCACTGCAAAGTCGCCTTATTAGAAAGACATTTGTGGTTGACTATGGAGCGGAAAATTCAGCGAATGCCGCGGAGGAAACTCGCTCACATGGGCGGCAGTTATGTCAGCAGCTAAGCGACAAAGGTTAGATAAACAAATCGGGATTGAGCAAGGGCCCCCTGGGAATTATTTTCAGAGACTTCCTTGGAGCCTCCCCCATTGCACCTGCAATTTCAGGCGGTAAATGTGTGTTAAAGTGTTAAGGTTAGATAAACAAACAGGGCTTGGAGTAATGACCTCAGTGAGGCTATTAGTGAGCGAAGATTTGCATACGGCATTAAGGTCTCTGAAAGGTTAGATAAGCAAAGTAATGATTTCAAAGCCTTGATGATGGGTTAGGTATTAAGTGTGGTCTTTTTGATATTTGTAACTACAAATTAACACACTTAGTATAACATTCTGGTGTTTTTATCCAGAAAATCCCCTACCCAAAGACACTATAATTTCTATATCTTTTATATAAACTTTTAATTTTACGCGGTTACTACAGATACTCGGAATATTGTGTTCGAGAGATGTGGCCTAAGTGGACGACCCTTTCCAGCCCGACGACTAGGAACCTAGGGATCATAGCTGTCCGAGGAGCGAGGTCCAATGCTGGGATCAAAGTGCACCAGCTTCTTGGTTCGCCGCTTGACCCTTTTCCGCTTCCCCTCCTTCTGCTTTTCCAGGGCCCAGGGCTCCTGGCGTTGGGGTGCAGTGGGTGGATAGGCGGCTTGGTCCAGGCGACGCATGTGTTCCCCACTCAGCGGCAACTCCGAGTCCGT
The DNA here is from genome assembly GCA_008042635.1 of Drosophila nikananu. Taxonomy (NCBI): domain Eukaryota; kingdom Metazoa; phylum Arthropoda; class Insecta; order Diptera; family Drosophilidae; genus Drosophila; species Drosophila nikananu. Next base: position 31,659 of record VNJV01000331.1, on the reverse strand, counting down.
GGAGTAGTTGGGCGGCGAAAGGGTTTCCGGAGTTATCAGCCGTCTTGGGGGAAAGTTGTTGTTGAGCCTGTTGTAGATACTGGAGTCCTGGTACTCGCGCCCCGCAAATCCTCCAGCCACACGTCCCGGCTTCGACTTCTTTTTCTTCTTCTTGGGTACGTTGCGCATCTTGGGCGGCTTGGGCTCCGCATGGATGAGGCCCTTGCCATAGACCCAGTTGAAGGCCTTCTTCCGCTCGCCCATCACACAGCTGGCGTACTGAACCTCGGGATGGGGCGGATGTGGGAAGACACTGGGCGATGTCCAGTCGGCCTCGTCGTACTGCGTCTCCATGTGCTTGATGTGGCTGCTCTTCAGCCGCTCCGGATGCATCAGGCCAGCGGGTGGCGTGACCCCAAACTCGAACTCCGTCTCACTGTCCGTGGTCTCCGACAGCACCAGGTCGTCCTCACAGGGCTCGATGTGGCGGCGCTCGCACTCCTCCCGCACGTGCTGCACCAGAAGGTTTTTGTCCACGAAGCTGCGGCAGTGGCAGTGCATGACCGGCCTGTGGCAGGTGCACTTGCTGAAGCCCATCTCCTTGAGGCAGCGCTTCATTTCGCGCACCTTCTTCAGCATGGGGTCCTGTACGATCCGGAACTGTACGGGCTTCATGTTCACGTACGGATTGGCGGAGCGGGTCAGCGACGCGGCATCCTTCAACGGCCGCAGCGTAATGATGTACACGTCATGCTTCTTCTCGATGTGCAACGTGGGCACCTGGACAAGATCTTCGCACTTCTCGGCCGGCGGCGAGCTCGACTTCTTATGGTTGTAGTAGGACATGTACTTGGACATTGGGACGGTGTCCACGGGAAAGTCCTCGAGGAAGTAGCACATCAGTTCGCGTATGGAGCGTCTGATGGCTCCGGGTCGCCATCCTGGCTGGGAAGCCAACGGATTGGCAGTCCACAGCCAGCCCATGTGAGCGGGCACCTTCACCTCCGCGGGGATGCAATCCTGTCTTATTCTGCTCCTCTTCTGGGGATTGTACATGCTGTAGTACTTGGAGTTGCGGGACCTCTTCCTGGTCTTTTGCAATTTCTTTTTCTTCGGCACCTTGGGTTCGGCATCCTTGGGCTCGGAGGGTAACCCGCTCGTCTTACTCATCTTGCTCGTCGCCGGTGCCAAGTGACTCTTGACCTTGCCCTTCTTGCCCTTGGCCAGCTTGTAGGCATCCGTGCAGATCTCCTGGATCTTCTGTCCCTCATCTGCTTCCTTTACTTTGAAGAGCTCTTTCAGTTCGGCAAAGACCTTGACCAGGTCCTGCTTCTGATCTGCGGACACAGCCGCCTTGGTATCTTTCTTTTCCACCAACTGCGAGACCTTGGGCTTGGAGGACTCGCGGATGCTGCGCCGCAGCGTCTGATAGTCGCGCACCACCGCCTCGAAGGCCTCGGAGGTGCTGCCCGGAGCTGCTGGCTGAGCTCCATCGCCGGAACACCCCTCCGCCGAACCGAGATCAAAGCTGAGCTCCTCCACGGGGTTGTCGAGGTGCGACAACAGGATCTGCTCGGCGGTGGCATTCTCATCGTATTCGCGCTCCTTGAAGTCTGGGACGGCCTTGTAGCCGCAGTAGGGACATGCGGCCACCTTGGGCAGCCAGGACACGTCCTCGGCGCAGAGTAAGCAGCAGCGAGTGCCGCCAATGTGCATCTGGCGCAGCTTCGGCGACGACAGAGTCCGGCACATTCGGTTGGTGGACCCATCGCCCAGAACGTGCTGCTGCTCCGTCGAGAACTGGGCGGAGGGTCCAGCCGGTGGCTCGATGGTCACACATTCGTCGGCATTGGGACAGGAGTAGACGGGGAAGGGGCCAGCCATGTCGATCAGTTGCGGCTGCGGTTCCTGCGGGAGATCGGAGGCAATGGTGGCCACTCCATGAATCCTTTAGGTTATGAAATCTTACCTGACAGCAGTCGCAATTATCATCCTCTTCCTGTGAAGAGACGTCCGAGGGTTCATCCATATCGCTGGGCATAAAGCCAGCACAGGGATCCAGGGAGGAGGAGGAGTAGTTCCCCTCCGCCATGAACGAGAGGTCCTGCGGATTCACGTTCCCATTCACCCCGCTAAGCCCCTTTGGCTTCTGTTTCCGCTCCGCCGCACATCCCCGCTCCTGGCCACCCTCCAAACGTCCGACCGCAACTCTATTGGGGTTCAGGAATCGCATTCAAGGATCAGGCCCGCGTGGCGCTACTTACTCTTTGAGGGTCTGGCAGCGCATCTGCATGGAGAAGCGAACTTGGACCAGACCCACGGTGCAGCCGCAGCAGGTGAGCTCTATGTTGGCATCGTGCACGATGGCATCTTCCAGCTGGTTGACCATGCGGTTGATCACAGCCCTGGGCACGTCGTAGCAGCCACGACCTAAGCGGAGTGGGAAGGTTCATACCTTACATTCCACTCACCAGCAGCTCATACTCACCGATCTCCTTGCCCATGTAGACGAGGGCAATGGCAATGCCCTCGTTGAGCTGCCTTGCCAGGCACTCGGGCTCCATCTGGAAGGTCTTCATGACCTCCGCCGGCAAATCGTTGACATTAATGCGACTGGCGTCCAGACTAAGCTTGACGCCTTTGCAGACATTGGCCCTGATTTGCAGCCTATCCTGGCACTCGAACTCCCAGCCGGGCATGTCCAGTCTGAGAGCCACCATATTGGTGGCGAAGCAGTTCATGTAGTCCTTATTGCGCTTGCCCTTCTGCCCGGGACCAGGACATTTCGGGGTGTAGAGGGAGCGATCCTTGACCGGGCAGGAGGAACAGCAGCAAGACTGACACTTTCCCTTCTTCTCCGAGGTCTGCGGCTTCTCTACATAGCTGGAGCAGTGCATGTACTCACACTTATTGCTGCCCAGCCGGGTGCTAATCAGGCCTCGGTTCTTGTAGTAGGCATCCCAGTCCATCAGCTCCTCCCGTGGCTTCTCCACTGGCTTCGCCTTTGCATCTGCGGCTTCGCACATGTTGAATGAGGGAAAACCGGGTCGTTCACGAAACCAAAAATTTGTCTTGCACAATTAATTTTTTGAAAAGTGCTCACGAGCAATACCACGAGAATTTACATACAAAAATATATGTACAATTTTTTACTGGGCCTGAGAGCCTGAAGCGATCGACCTGAACTTTCAATAGAGAATGACGAGAAGGCAGGTGAGAACCGGTAAGGTGAGGCGAAGCCAATCTCATGGCATCCTAAGTGAGATTGTTTTAAGCTACATGGAAACAAGATTCTTATATATTTTATATATTTTAATGTAGATTCAATGTAGTCCCTTAAATAAAACTCATATATATTATAGCTTCATTATAATACCTATAAATACCTTTTTTATTAGATGGTTTTAAATAGAGAAATGTACAAACATATATTGTGGAAATTGAAATTGAATACCGGATGAACTCTTAAATTATAGTAAAATATTTAAAAGTGGTTAAATAGAAATAAAATCGATTGAATAGATGTATCAAATAAAAAAATAATCTAGAAACAATAAATTGAGTAGCTTCTCGTAAGCTGTAAGCTGCAATTTTTTCTTTTTGGAATGCTTTTCTAGGAAGGTTTTTTAGATTAATAAATCGAATAATAAATGTCTTTAAGTTTTGTAAAATTTCTATGATTACATTACAACTTAATAACTTTTAGTCATTATTTTGCCAGTATTTAATTCTTAATTTATTAGGACTTTAATGGAAAATATTTAACTTATTAGGACTTTAATGGAAAATAGGAATTTTAATGACTTTTTGCAATCTTTTGCTCAGTGGCTGTTAGATGAACGAAACAACACATTTAATATGTCCTAAAATAAGACCTTATAAAGGTATAATATTTTTGAGGACGTGAAAGCCTATAAAACTCATAACTAAGCATAGAAAACATTACTAATAATAATAATAATAAGAAACAAAAATTTCAGAAATGCTTTATCAGTTAGTTTCTATAATGGTAACCAGTTTGCAATGCAGACTCTGAATATTAAGTTTAAATATTTTTGATCTCTTTCTTCTTTCAAATGAAATCATTGGATACAATTTTTAATTCTTTTTAACGCACCTGGCTGGTTCTTTTCGGCTGGTGAAGCTAATCCAGAATATATATCATTTATAGAGTCAAAAATTACTCCTTACCTTCCGACTACATTGCTTATATTTTGTGAGGGCTTATAGAATATATTCTTGGACCTAAATATTATTAAAGAATTAGATACTTAAAAACCAGGGAAGTCAAAAATGATCCATATATTAATACTGAATAGATGTTTAATACCGAAAACCGATCATATGGATATACATTCCTATTCAATTACCATCCCCATAATAACCCACCATTAGTTACATTTCACAAAGACTGATTTTATTAAAAGTTCCATCGGGTAACAATTAGTTCTTACGCACTCGTCCTGAGGCTTTGTTGCTCCGCGGCCTGTTTAGTGGCGCGGGATCGAAGCGACGTGGATCGACGTAGCCGCCGGCGGCTCGGAAGGGCAGGGACTTCTTGGCCTTCTTCTTGGACTTATTCTTCATGACCGGCTTCTTGGGCGCCGCATGGATGTTGCCCTTGCCATAGAGCCAACTGAACTCCTTCTTGCGCTCGCCCATCACACAGGCGCCGTACTGGGCGAGCATGCTGACCGGGTGGGGGAACGTCGAGTGCGCCGCCCAGTCGTCCTCCATGTACTGCGTCTCCACATTGGCCCGGTCCGGTCTCGGCTGGCGCTCCGGCTTAATGACTCCGGCCGGTGGAGTCACCCCGAACTCGTACTCCCGGTCGCTGTCGTCGTCGTCATCGTTGTCGGCGGAGTAGATGAAGGTATCAGAGTTCAAGGACCAGCCCCGCCGGCGACAGAGCTGGTCCACCTCGTACCGTATTCGCTCCTTGTCGATGTGGCTCCGGCAAAAGCAATTCGCCAAAGTTCGACCACAGGTGCACGGAGCAAAGCCCTTGTCACCCAGGTACTCTCTCAGCTCACGAATTGCCACAGCCTCGGGATCCTTGGTTATCCGAAAGACCACAGGCTTCATGTCCGCATACGGATTGGCACTGACCGCCAGGGACTTGGGATCCTTCAGAGGCCGCAGCGTGATGATGTACTCGTCGCCCTTGCGACTGATTTGCAGGGTAGGATGCTGCACCAGCGGCTCCTCCTCCACAGGCTTCTCCTTGCGACCCGCTCGGCGCAGGTAGTGGTACCGCGAAATGCAGATGTTGTCCGCCGGATAGTCGCGCAGGAAGTAGGCCATCATCTGGCGAATGGGCTTGGCAATGGCTCCCGGCCGCCAGGACTTGTAGCGCGCCATCTCGCTCTTGGTCCACATCCAGCCCATGTGGCAGGGCACCTTGCAGTAGCCGGAGCAGGCGCCATCCGAGATGCAGGCCGTATGTCCGATTCGGGGATCAGTCTTTTGCTTGTTCAACTTGAAGAAGGTGTAGCTGTGGGGGAAAGCAGGTGATTTCTGTTTCGGTTTCCACTCTCAGGGATCCCCCCACTCACCACTTGGACTTGGGTCGTTGGATGCGCTTCTTAACGCGCTTCTTGGATGGCTTGGGGTAGGCCTTGTCGATCTCCTTGAGCGCCTTGTCCAATGCTTTCTTGTTCTTCCTGCGCTCCTTGGCAGTCTTGGTGCTGCGGCAGATCGCATCGCACTCCTTGCGCCGCTTTTCCGCCTCGGCGTCTGCCTCGTCGGCGCCCTTCTCCTGGCCATACATGTTCCGCATCTCCGTGAAGATGGATACCAGTTGAGAGTGATGCTGCGAAGTACTGGATTTGGTTTTCTGGGGCTTGGTCTGTTCCTTGGACACAGCTTGGGCCTGGGGCAGCGGCGTCTGCTTAACATCACTTTCCTTGACAAAGTTTTCGCAGTGCTTGCGGATGCGACAACGGGTGCAGGACTGGCCAGAAAGGCAGACGCACCGCTTTGGTAAATTGGGATCTTCGGGTCCGTCTCCTCCCGCTTCATTCAGATCCGCCCCGTTTGCGGAGGAGCCTCTTTCGCAAGCCTCCTTGCGCAGACAGTCCTGCAACAGTTGCTGCGCCGTGGCCGTCAGATCGTAGTGCCCCTCGCTGGGCGGGATGTCTTCGAAGGTCTTGTAGCCACAGTATGGGCAGGCGGAGATCTTGGGCAGCCAACTGATGTCCGACTTGCAGAGCTGGCAGAGTAGCGGGGGCTTAAAGGGCTCGTTCTTCAGCTCTGGCTCTGCCATAGGGCACGGGCCCAGGATCCTGTGACGTGCCTGCTGCTCCATTGATGCTGTCAAGGAGAGAGCCTTCCTCTTCTTGGGCGGAGACTCCGCCAGGAAGTCATTGGGTTGGCACGAGGAGGTGGTGTCCGGTGAGGATGTCGTCATGGAGCCATGCCAGCGACGTGACTTTTCGAATGCTCGCGGGGGCTTGGGCACCTTGACCTGGTCCAGACCCAGCTCTTCGATGAGCTGCTTCAGGGCAGCCTTCTCCTTTTTCCTTGCCTCCTCCTTAGCGTTGGGCGCCTCCAAGCCGGGCACATAACAGCCGCATCCAGCGGCGGCTCCTCCCCTGGCCTCGGCATCCTCGGTGGGCGCATGGGGACACGGGTTGGGCGCCCCGGCATGCGACATTAGGCGCTCGTCCGTGATGCAGGCGCTCGTGCCACACTTGCCCGAGCGTCCCAGCGTGAAGATGATGTCCCTCTTGCTTATCGCACGCTCCGCAGGACGGCACACGTCGTAGGTGCCGAATGGGATCAGGAGTTGGCTGGATGGGGAAGGGGGTTTGGTTAAGGACTTTCTAGCAAGAAACCAATGCTCCTCCCACTACTCACTTGATATCCGGATCGGAGGAGCTGATCTTCACAATGAGCTCAACGACGCACACCGATTTCTTGCCATTGAACAGCTCCACCATTACGCTCTGGGTCACCGAGAAGCTGGGATCCGTCAGCTGGCGCAGGATTGTGGGACCCAGCATGAAATTTCCCGAGGCAATTTGCTCCTCGTTCTCCGTGAGGCCCACACAGACGCCCTTGGTGGTTAGGGCGCCGATCAGCTCGCAGGGACTTGCCGTGAACCGGGCCATTGCGGGTCCCTCGGGGAACTCTTCCACGAAGAGCCGATCGGCCGGCAGATCCTCAAAGTCGTCGAAGAGGCGTATGCTGTAGAGACGACCCCCATCCGCTCTCAAGCTATCGGCTGCGACCTCAATGTCCGGCATTGTGGAGGTCACCAGGATGGCGTCAAAGAAATAGGTCTTCTTCATGTTGAGGAACTGGTTTTAAAATCGATTTACGAATTTTCTATACTTTTCTATGGATTTGGCTGAAACTGGGTACAATTTTTTAAATCTATAATAAAACTACAGGCAAAATAAAAGCTTATTATACGGAAATGTTCACGACGATACTATTAAATCAGACTGAAACTTAGACTGAGGGATTGTCAAATCGTTGAGGCAGAAGTTACTTGGATCATGGAAACTAAAGATCATATATCATATTAGGTAGGTAATATCTCTCCAGTAACTTGAGCAGGTTGGCATAAGCTTTTTCAATACCACTTTCACTTGGACCTAAGCATATATGCCTTATCCCAATAATTATGGCAAACAATTTAAAGATAAGAACCAACTTTCTTAGCTGTTCTTATCGCAAATTAAATTATCAGTTGGAACTTGTCTAATTTTGCAACCTATTAATATATGTTCTCTTAAACCCAAGTACTTCAGGCACTTCTATAGAGTCTTGCCTCTCTCCGAAACCCTCCACAGCTGAAGAGGTCAGTAGGTTTTGATTGCGATTATCAAAACTTGGACTATTTCACTCTCTTATCAGAAATTAAGTAATAGCCGAGCCCCGTTTAAGGTCCACCACAGGTGACACATGTCTATATGCCCCGCCACTTTCACTATAAATAACTTGAGCGGAAACAAACATAATTCTAGAGAGAGAAAATACAATTCTCAGATGGGTTTTTGGTCTATGAGTAAATGAGTAGCGTGTAATTATTGCCAGAATAATTTAAGATGTATACAATATACGACTATACGTTTAACAACAGGGATGTAAGTGTAGCTTTTCTCTCGCAAAAGGTAACTAGGGATTTTGAACTGCACTCCTGGTGGCGTTGAGGTGTGTGCGTAATGCGTATTCAGGGAGAGAATCCCAATTTCAGCTCCTTCCCAGCTGCGTTCGGTGGCTCATTGGAGGTCGTGCAGCTTCCACTTATTGCCTGGCATTGATGATGTCCACGAATTCGGGCTTTAGGGAGGCACCGCCCACCAGGAAGCCATCGATATCGGGCTTCTTGGCCAGCTCCTTGGCATTGGCAGCGGTCACGGAGCCACCATACTGGATGCGCAGACTGGCGGAGACCTCCTTGGAGATGTTGTCAACCAGCCACTGGCGCAGGAAGGCATGAACCTCTTGGGCCTGCAAAAAGCAATAGATTTAGAATGAGTAAGGGAAGAAATGAGGGGGAATATAATCTGGGTACCTGATCGGGTGTGGCGGTCTTGCCGGTGCCAATGGCCCAGACGGGCTCGTAGGCCACCACCACGTTCTTCCAGTCCTTGATCTTCTGGGCATAGGCGCACATCTGGCGGGCGACCACCTCGTTGGTCTTGCCAGCCTCGCGCTCCTCCAGGGTCTCGCCGATGCAGGCAATCACCTTGAGTCCCTCGGCCAGGGCATGCTCGGCCTTCTCGGCAATCAGTTCGTCCGACTCCTTGAAGATGGCGCGACGCTCCGAGTGGCCGAGGATGACCCAATCGGCACCGATGTCCTTCAACATGGCGGGCGAAACCTCGCCGGTGAAAGCGCCCTTGGCCACCTTGTAGGCATTCTGACCGGCCAGACCCAGCTCGCAGGGCAGCAGGTTGCGGGCGTACATCAGGTAGATGGCCGGGCAGCCGATGACCACCTCGGTGTTGGGGTCCAAGGCGGCTCCCGACAGGGTCTTGCAGATGTCGGCGATGGACTTCTGGTCGCCGTTCATCTTCCAGTTGCCTCCCACACAGAATTTGCGGCCACTCATGGTGCTGGTGTTGCTGTTGCTGGCGGTGATGATGCTCTCGGTGCTGAAATTGGCAAAGAACTGCCGCAAGGGAAACGGACGGAAAGTGAATTTGGTTCTGGAAATGTTGACTGGAGAGTCTCAGGTAACCTGGGGGCCCCACAATCCCCTCCAGGAAGCCCGGCGGCACACACCCACCTCGGAGTCCGTCTGCTGATGATGTACTAACCTTCTTCTGACCTTCGTACGTCTTCCACTGGCACTTGAAGAGCTTTGGGAAAACAGCTGTGAACTTGCCCAGCAGAGCTTGCGAAACGACGGCCTTTATCACGTCCGCGGTGGCACCGCTCACGGACGGTCGGTTCGCGTCCATGCTGCACGGGAGGGTGAAGTAATGGGCGTGGTTATGACTCTGGTAATGGGTTGGGATGCGAGGGAAACTGTGAATGAAGGCTTTGTGTAGTTGCGGCTTTCTATGCATCGCAGTTCACCAGTATATTCGGTTTACATAAAAATGTAGGTAACATTATATAAGCAGCTTGCTGGCATTTTCAAAAAATATATATTTTTCAGTGGAGACTTCAACCCAGCGGGGGTGGAGCTTAGTGGAAAGGTTTTGTCGTCGCTTCCAATTAGCTTTGGTAGAGCTTTTTCTGCAAAACAGGCTTGCCACCCCACTGCAAAAAAGGAAATATACTAAAAAAAATAATTTTGTATTCGTATCTTATGGGTAGATTTCTTATTTAAGAATCATATCAAAAAAATTACTTTTCAGAAATTACAAAAAAAAGCTAAATTAAGCATCTTCAATATAATCAACACAAACAAATGAATAGTACGGAAATAAATATATTTTATGAATACATTACTTGTTAAAAGGAAACTATAGTTATAATAACAAAATTGAGCTACTTTAGGCTTATATAATATAATTTAAAAAAGTAATTAAATAATCGCGAAGTATATATATGTATAATTATTTTTATAACAATAAAATTATTAAAAGAAATTACAAAAGAACGCTAATTTAAGCATTACGAAAAATACTAAAATTTTATTTAATAATAAATAAAGTACTACTAACTAATTTATGTTAAAATATTAAAAAATAATAATCTGGTTAAAATTAAAATTTTTTGAATGATTATTTCTTAAATTGACTTTATTTCCCTTGGTACTTTCAATGTATCTAGTTTACTACTTTTAAGTAATTCTTGTCAAAGATTTAACTTGTCATAAGAAATCAAAACCTTAATGAAAATGTTATTTATTAGCTTATGGGACCTCATAATATAAAATTACAACATTACCCTAGTAACAATTCCCCAAATTAGTAATTACCATAGTTCAACCCCTCCATCATTAGCGTAATTCAAACAAATCCATTTTGCTCTTTGTTTACATTCTTGTTTAATCGCTTTATTTAACTTCAATTGAAATTCATGTCGCATGGCTTAACTTGGTTTTCACAGACGTTCAGGTATACATAAGCAGACATAAACATATGTACGGCACACAGTAACGGTAACAGCACATACAGTACGCACTAAGGTACTCTAACAACATTAAACATTATGTACATACAATATAATTAACTACTATACACCATAGAAACGTCAAAATAAATGCGCGTAACTTCTAATCTCAGCACAATTTCAGGGAATTGTGGCAGAAATCGAAATGGATTTGAAAACACTCTAATTTTGGGGTTCCATTTCAAGAGTTTTAAAATCCCCTACGATTTCTGCCCCCCAATAAAATGTGTGTGTGTGTGTATGTCACTACCCAACTAATTGATCTATAGATCCGATGGAATTTGACAACTGTTTACCTAATCCGACAGAGAGAGCTAATGAGAGCCGGGAAGTACTTAACGTAAAAGCTTTGACTTGCGAGTATTTCCTCATCCTTCCTCGTCCTGAACCGTCTCCTCCTCCTGCTGATGACTGTCCTCCTCGACTGGAGGTCAACTTTCCGCCCGAGTCGCCAGCAGCGATGGCGAGGAGGCGGTCAGCACCGACTCCTCCTGGACAGCGGGCGGCGGCGGAGAGGGTGTGGGAGTGGGCGTGGAAGCCGAGGAGGAGGCCGTGGATGAGGCAGCCCTGGGGACGTGCGGCTGCAGGAAGTGGAACAGGTTGGAATGCTGCATGAAGTTGCCCATCGATCGCAGCGGACTGAAGAAGTTCTCTGGCGGCGGCGGAGGAGGTGGATGGTGGTGGTGCTGGTGGTGGTGGTGGTGTGGCTCTCGTTGTTCGCTGGGATTGCTTACGGATCCCTTGGTCCCCAGAGCACTGGCATTGCAGTTGCAGGACCTGCTCTTTTTCAGGGAGCTCCTCGTCATGGCCGTGCCCTTGCGGTACTTGGGCTTGTGGCCAGTTTGGGCTCCAGAATTCGCCTCGCTGTCTATGACAAAGACTCCGGCGCCTTCCTGGGGGGCAGCACTGGAGGCTGCCGGCAGGCAGTGATCGCTGTTCGAGTTGCCCGCAAAGAGCTTGGCCCTTAGCAAAGCCGGAAGGGGACCATTGGTAGGTGAGGTCTGGATGGAAAGGGGCCTATTCCTGGTCTCCGTTTCATTGGACAGCTCCTGCTCCAGATTCCTCTCCGGAAGCCGTGAGTCCGTGTCATCTGAGCGCAGCTTCTCCCGCATGACCAACGCCAACGAGCGACGTAGCTCCACGGGATCGATGCCAGTCTGTGCAGGATTAGGAGCAGAGCTGGCTGGCACAAAGACATCCTCGAATTCCAGGTCATCGTCGTCGTCGTCATGGTCCTCCTCCTCATCCTGGCTAAAGCTGTAGTTGTGGTTGTCATACGAGGCGGACGGAAGAGAGGGCTTCACCGGAGGAGCAGGAGTAGGAGCCGGCGGGGCTGTGGAGCTGCTGCTTCGCTGCGAGACTGGAGCCGGAGAGGGAAACTCGTAGCTGGTCTCGCCCAGCTCGGCCCCACTGGAGGCCTCCACAATGTTCCACATCTCCCGCTCGATTTCCGTGGTCACGGAGGCCACGGCGGCCACCGTTTGATTGATGTTATTGAAACACGGCGAGACGACGCCGCACTTGGGCAGGAGCTGCGAGTTCTTCAGCGCCTCCTGCTGCTGCCTCAGCCAGATGGGTGAATCTGCAAGGGGATGGAGGTCCAAGTTAGAGGGACTGGCAGAGCATCCTGCAGGACAACGCGCACTCACACTCACCCACATAGAGGCGCGGCTGCGTGGAGCGCATATTCGAGTCCATGGACTGCAGGCGATGCTGGCTGGCCATGGAGAAGCGGTGTATGGCCTCCGCCTGCTGGTCAATATCCACGCCCATCATGCGCAGCAGAAGGTTCTTTAGCGCTGCCCTGAAATCCTTCAGGTGATAGGCATACAGAACCGGATTCACCGCCGAGTTTAGATGCGTCAGGATGATGCAGAACAGCGTGAGCTTCGGGTGCACGTAGCACTGCGGACAGAAGGCCTTGATGCAGTTGATCGTGTACAGCGGTATCCAGCAGATCATGAAGAACAGCACGATGATGGACAGGTTCTGGGTGGCCTTAACATCCCGCTTCCGTGCGGCACCCAGCACCCGGAGCATGGTGCCCGCGTGGCCGCCTCTTCCTGGCGTTGTCACCTGCACGGCCGCCGCCGAGGAGCGACGACTGAGATCCGAGGCGGGGTTCATAGTCACGATCTGTCGGACCTGTAGGAATACGTAAAAGATATTCTAATCACAATAGTTCTTTAGGGAATCCCCCAATACTCACCTGCTTGATGATGACCCTGTAGATGTGCGTGTAGAAGGCCAACATGAGCAAGGCGGGCGTGATGATCGTGGCAAAGTAGAGAAAGACGAGGTAGTCGTAGTCCATCACCTCAACGAACAGACACTCCTGGTTGTGTCCAACATTGGCGTGCCAGCCGAAGAGGGGCAGGAAGCCCACTATTGTCCCGGCCACCCAGCACATCGAGATGATGACTGCAACGAGAAGAGAGATGAAGGACTTGGGTTCATTGGAGGCCACGAACTGACCGAAGCCCGTCAAAGGGAGTCAAAGAGCTTCCCCTGGACGTCATATGAGCAGATTGCAGCAATTCCCCCGAGCAATCTCCTTCTCCTTCACTGAGCTCTAACTTTACTTTCATTGAACCGAAGCCAACAGGGGAACTGGGGAGCAAATGACGCACATAATGTGCCTCTTAATCTCTCATGGTCTGAAGCACCAGTGGCAGACTTATTTGTGCTATTGACACTTTTCCGAAATGCTACATGCAGGCATTTAATCGCCGGAGACTTATATTTTGTAGCCCTTAACGATTATGGCACTGCAACTTAATACATTATAGTTCTAAGAATTACAAAAAGAATCTGTGAAATGGAACCGAGGCTTATGATTCATTATGCATAGAACTTTGGAATTATAAAAATGGCTTGGGACTGATTAAAACCCAAGTGATAAACATGATTTTAAAGGGAAACAACTTTCTGGATTAATAATTTCTAATTATACTTTTACATTCTGGGATAAATTCTGTCCCTCAAAGTTAATATTTTGTAGTTTAAATATTAAACAGCTTCTGTGTTGCATATTTCTCGGCCAGCTTAGCTGGCAACTGTTCAATTGCAGGCCTTTGTCTTAGCCAAGCCACAACTCAAACATGGCCAGTAGGACCCGGCATGGAACAATGTGCCGCATATTAGCCCTCCAGAGTCATTAGCAGCTCAGGAACAATGGCGAAATGCAAAACAATGGACAGCATGAATACTTTGACAATATCCTGACAAGGGGGGGGATTTATGGCCTAGGAGGTTTTTTGTTTAAAGAACCAACTTTGAGTGGACCAACATACCCTTTCCTCAAGGATCTCCCTTAAAACTTCACTCACCAATTGCTGTGCGAGTCCTCACATTCCGTGAATAGGCCATTGGATAGAGAATGGCCCAGTATCGGTCCACGGAGACGGCCACCAGGCAGAAGATGGAGATGGTGCAGAGAACCACCAGCAGGGAGCAGGTGAAGAGGCAGGCGTGCAGGTTCCGCGGCAGACCCAGTGAGGCCAGGATGGCGAACGGAATGCCCAGGCTGCCCACCAGAAAGTCGGCCATGGCCAGCGACACGATGTAGTAGTTGGTGCGCCGTCGCAGTTTCCGCTCGCGCCGGAAGACGATGATCACCAGAACGTTGCCAATGATGCTGACGATGGCCACGAGGACCTCGAAAACGGTGTAGGGTATATTCAGCTCGGAGCTGGGGCTGTCCGACTCCTTCGCCTCCCGACTGGTGGTGGCGGCGGCGTGCAGCGGCGGCAGTGGTCCATTGAACGTAAAGTCCGTGATCGAAAAGTAGCGAAAGGCGGACATTTTCGGAGGTATTTCAGAGGACGATGCCCCCTGGGATCGAGTATTCTAGGGTAGCGAATAGCGAATAGTGGGGATGAGGAGGGTACGGACGGTTGAGGGTTTCAATTACAGTGTCCGCTGGCGTGTGAATTTCTTAATTGACTCGAGGTGGCCGTGGCAGTAGCAGCGATAGTAATAACACATTGCGTATACGCCATGTCCGCCGCCCTGCGGTCGCTCCTTCTGCCGCTTCGCTTTCGCTTTCGCTTTCTCTGTTTTGCTGTGTGCTTTCTGTACTCTCTTCCTCTCAGTATTTTTATTGTTGTCACATGGGCAGCGTGTTGTATTTAGCTGGAAAAAGCTGGAAATATAAAAAAAGGGAAAACTTAATCATCGTTCGGCACGTTTGTCACACACACACAACAGCACACACTCGCGTTAATTGTAGCAATTTTTTAGTGTAATAAATTGATAAATATTTGCCAAAAAAAAAAAGAAAATACATACAGATATCGATAAGGCGGGGGAATAACAAAAAAAGCCGCTAACCATTTTATGTTACACCCTAGATAATCAGCGAGTGTCCTTGAGTCTATTGTTCTGTGTGAGGCCGCCCATCAATTGCAGGACTCCCTTCGAGTATGCCCAAGGATTAGATTGAAAAATGTTACAACTTCCATGGGATGGTATACGTATCTATACCCACAACTCCATGGGTAAACGCAGTTATCTGATTCGTGTGCTGCAAATACCAAGCTCTGAAGGCAAACAAGTCCAGCCAGCAACACAATCAATTGCCAGACAATCGAGCGTGGTGCTGCGGAACATAATAAAAATGTAGCAAAAAAGAAATACAGAACTGAACGGCGAGAACAACACAGAAACAGACGCCTCATAAATAAGAGAACATTCTGCACTTGAAAGAAATATTTAGAATGAAGAACTTTGGATAGAAAAGAGTTTAAGAAAGGCTTGGAGAATCCATAACTCTTTTCCCAGTTGGAAACTTGTTTTCCCTTTAGTTTATAGCAAGTTTAAACTTTGTTTCCAATAACTATACCAATTAATTCAAGTGTATTGTCAATAGGACGTCTGTTGTTTGCACCAAACTCGTTCAGAGAGCGCGGAGCCTGAAGGTGGCTCCGGGATTTGTCCTGCAGGAAGTCGCGGCGAGATATCAAAGAGCGTGTGAACGGCTCGCTGGGCACTCGCGGTTGCCAGCCGGAAGCCGTCACTCAGGGCCAGAAGTTGGATCGGAAAATGGAAAATGGGTAATGGGAAATGGAGGCACTGACTGACTGCTCAATCGAGTGTTTTGGCGGCGAGAGTGCATCCATCAAGCCACGACAACAATTCGCGGGACATGAAAACGTTTTCCATTTAATTGGCCCACCTTTTGCCATGCCGCCGCCGCTACTTTTCCACTTTTCCCAGCTAACCAGCTAACCACCTTGCGATTCATCAAGTGAAAAGTGGAAAAAAGTGAATGGCGGCGGCCAGGGATGGGGCGGGTAATACGGGGGGTGGTTGTTGTACTTCATCAACGGAGAGCACTTAGGGCCCCCGGTAGTTGAGCTCGGGGAAGGGAAAGGGCTTGTCGAATTAACGCCGTTATTTAGCCAGCCCTTATGGGAGACACCCACTTATTGCCCAACTTATTGGCAATGGAATTTATATGTATATAAAAAAAGGAGTTGCGGGAGGAGGGAAGGGAAGGGAAGGGGAGGAAGAGTGCTGGTGGCTCCCGGAGGACAGGAATCGCGTGCTGGGTCACCAGGAGCAGGTCGATTCGCTTAATTGCCTTTTGCCTAATTAATTCAATCGCGAGGGGCGCAACAGGCAACGAAAGCGACATTTGCATTTCCATTTCCAATTCCAATTCCATTGCCCCATTTCAGTTAAAAACTCAATCAACAAATGGCTCAACGATTGCCCGATTTAATTAATTTGGCAAACGCAATTAGCGATCGTGGCCAAGGGCTGCGTGAGGCCAATTCCAAAGTGTCGTCCCAAAAAAAAAGAAAAACAAAGGAGAAAGAGACTTCGGGTCAGTGCACCTGACACCTACCAACTTATGGCATGCACAGTAAAAAAAATATTAAAACAAAGTAAGAAAACACTGAGAAACGAGGTGTTCTTTTTGGAATTTTAATCATGCATTCCTTTCAAAGATTCAAAAATATTTCAATTCAAGACACTTCTTGAATTGTAACAAGTATTACCTTGTATATGTTTCAAACTTTTTACAATTTTATCAAGTTATACAAACAATTCAGTGGTTTATTAACCCATTTTCTCAGTGTAACTATAGTTTGTTCAAATTCATTTGGCGAATTCATTATGACACGCTGCCAATGACAAGCCGTAGCTCAATCACGAGCTGCGACTGAGGCTCTAACGCGTTCATAATTTGAATCGTTCTCTAGGACAAGTTATGGCATACGTGACTGGCACTCGCAATCGATGCTGGATTTAAGTAGCTAGTGGCAGAGGCAGCTTGCTCCAGTTCAAGGCAGTCCCCGTGCTCCTTTGCAGATCGCATAACTCATACGCCCCGTCATCCTTAAAAAAAAAAAACAAGTGTTCCAACTTTTCGCGCATTTGTCAGGCTCATAGAAAGAAGGTTTTGGAATGAGTTTTCCCCAAGGCCAGGCTTTTACGCTGCCTAATCCTATCTCTCCCTCTCCAGCCAATGCCAAGGGCTGTCAAAATCAGTTGGCATTAAGTTTATTACCATGTCGCCATCGAATTGGCCACATTGCTGGCCTTGGCCAAGGCATAACAGCCAGAAAAGTGTTTCCAGCTCGATGCATCGGCACTGCACGCGTTTGCTTTCTCCACATTTTCCCATTATCACTGGGAAAAATGCTGGGAGAAATTATAGTTTAAGGGGTGACTCTTAGGACGAACTAGACTACTTAATAGCTTCTTTTTACTGATATTCTTTAGCTCGTAATCACCATAATTTATTAAGTCTAAATAGTTTTAATTTCAATGCTATTTCTTGCAGTGTCCTTGCTATTTGAGCTGCTTGCCAGCAGATAAAGTGCGTTTCTATTACAAGACGCTATCTGCGCGAGGGTGCTGAAAAATGACGGCGGTGATAAGGAACGCAAGGACCAAGGACCAAGCACGCGGACTCCGTGCATGTCCTGGGATAAGTTGAGTTGCCGATAGCTGTGAACTCGCAGTAAACACGTTCTCCAGCTGCTGCTGGCTCGGATTCAAATGTATCCGGAATGAGGGGAAACTAAATCTTCCTGCGGCTGCCTCAACTTTAAGCGGGCTCTCCACTTTATTCCTTATGTATTTTTCCCTCAGGCCATTTGTCTTCGTTGCGTTTTTTGTGCGTGGTCATCCCGGCGTCGCTTCACACGTTTAATTACGGCAAAACGGAGAGCTGCAGATGCACAGCCCCTGCTATATACATATATCCGCCCCCCCGACAATGATACGCCATTCTTTTCTGCCTTTGAGAGTCGGCAAATTAATTGGGGAAAACTTCTTGCTGTTTGCACTTTGCATGGATCTTTCGTAATTGAGAATCCTTCTAAATGGAGGCAAATTCATCAATGGAGTCAGCCGGAATGGCAATAAAGATTGAGATTCGATTGATGCATACATCTTTTTCTATATGGCAATGTGATTATAACATGTATTTGTACTGTAACTATTACAGGAAATCCCATTTAGTTGGGCTAAACTCAGCTGGGAAATCAACAAGAACCGCCTTTAACCGGCTGTGAATGAAACTGCGCGACATAGGGCTAAATATAAATATATCCTAGTGATATCTACAGCCGCCGGAATGAAACAATAAATAGCTCAAGTCCTCACGCGTCACAGGTAGCTTATCAGGATGGCCAATATCGGATTCCGGGGCATTACTGCCCTTTTCGATTGCCCGATTCCGGCGGGGATTGCATTACCATTCCACCTGGCATGTTGGCATCACGTGCAGGGTGTTTCCATTGCATCAGCAGGTTGAAGTTGGTATCGGTAATCAAACGTCGTGATCTCTGCATTGCCATTTTGCTCTGCTGTGTCATGACTTCTTAAAATAGCTCAATAGTGGCAAAGTAATAGTAATAGTTTTTTACCCAGCGGACAGGTCCTACATTGTCTCCCCGGGCACAAGTGACGAAGTTCCCATGTCAGGCGTTGGCACGTTGATAGATAACTCGGTTCAAAGGAGCGGAGGAGCGGGGGTGTGGGCTGTGGTCTGGCAGATACGAGTAAATACGCCGGACCAGCAAAAGTCCCGGGTGAATAATCACCAGTACGGCTCACAGTGGTGCAACAATAATTAATAGATTGATCTTAAATAGATGGGCAAAGTCGAAGGAATCATTAGTGAGACAATAAGTAAATAACTTCTAAATGATAATACACGAGTAAGATAACATTTCATAGTTATAGAGTCTAGTATTTTATTATATCAACTAACCACTGTGCAGCGTGGAGGAGTTGGGTGATGGGTGGCAGGATGACTCCCAATTCGGCAGTTGACAATCGCCAATCGGCAATCGGCCTAAGAGTTATATGGCAGCGACACGAGTAAAGTCCGGCGGCTACCGCATTTCCCAGTGACAAACAGCAATCACAATGGCAGTCACAGTTGCTCCTGCCACCTCTGCCCCTGCACCTGCCCTGCTTTTGCCACAATCGAGGTGTGCAATCGCCACCAAAAAGCATTTGGAACAGCGAGATCAGCTTTTGGGCAAACGCTTATCTGGCCTTTTTTGGGCGGTGTAAACATATGAGTAAATTGTGCGTAATTAAATGTTATGAGTTTGTTATCTGTGTGCCTTGTTTTCGTGGGTTCCAGGTCCCAGGCTGTCTCCCAATTATTTCTCATCCGCATGCGGGACACATCAGTGAACTGGGGGACACTGCTGGACAGTTGAATCAATCAAGCTGGAGCCACTGCTCTGGCCGGCCCCCCATTTCCATTTCGACACATATTTCACAATAGTAGGCATTATGGTCGTCATCGCCGTACCATGCTGCGTATGCGTAATATTTCATACGCCCCGTATTCCCCAGATGCAGCCCCTCCCCAGCGCCAGCTGCCATCTTAATTTCATTTTCTATTTCAGTGGAAACCATAAAGGAGCTACCCCGAAAAGCCAGTCGCCACCCCGGAGGACACCCCATTCCGCCATTCCATTTCGGCAATGGAAATGGCTTGTTTGCCTTGCTGGTGGCCTATTAAGGGGTCCTCTGATTGAATTCGGCTTACGCATGAAGAGTCACAAAGAGTCAGCAGTCGCATCCATCAGATGCCCGTCCTCCCAGCGGAGTGGCCAAAGTTTTAAAGCGGCTTAAGACGTCCGCTGCCAAGGACGAAATTCGAACGGCGAAGGCAAATCCATGGCTTTGCATAAGCAACTCGGAGTTTAATGCCGCTTTAAAGGGTGAAAATCTGCCAAACAAAAAAAAAAAACGGGTTGGACCAGAGGCCTCCCCAGAGGTGGAGAACAAATATTTATGGAGCCAATAAAGATTCTATTGATGTTTGCTTGTTCTACACACCAGTCCTGGCCACTCTCATGGCTTGGCAGGCTGGCATTTCATTGTCAAGAGGCCAGGACGCGAGGCGACCCTCTTTTATTTTTCTCAGGGGTGGACATGGACATGGACAGCATCCCCGTCCACATCCACATGCCCTTATATATATATGTGGCGACGGGCACACGACAGCACACATCGTTTCGTCGTTTGCATTTCTGTTGATTTTGGCGCAATGACACGCAGCTCGTTACAATTGCCGGCTGACTGGTCCTGGCCAGTTGTCTGTTTCGTTCCGACCTCCTGACCCCTCGAACCTGAAGAGGATTTGCGCAGCAGTCATGTCTACACTAGGATAAGAGGATTTTTTAGAAGTTTTGGGGATGTACAAGAACTATTTCCAAGTAGTAAAACAGGGAAGGATTTCCTTGACCTAAAATGCCTTTACCGTTCTCATTAAATCTTTTTCTCCGCTTTCTTAAGATCCCATGATTTGGCAAACTTTTTATACCTCGAAGGCCACCAATTTTGTGAGTGTACCTGCCTCCATTTCTTGGTAGCTTATGTCCTGTCAGCTCTGCATTCCGAATGCCATTGAGAGGGTTAGTCCGGAGGGTGGAGGATGAGTGTCATGGGAGACCGAGTCGGCAGGGCATTCGCATGGGTGTTAATGGCGCATTATATCTGCCAAGGTTGGAAGGATCCTGGGATCCTGGAACGCAGTTCTTTCAGCCACTTGTCAGCTTTGCTGGAAAGTTTCTGTCTCCATCATGGCCGGCAGTTAAATTTAATTACACTGCCCGAAAAGCTGACCTCCTGGCGGGCTACCGCCTTCTTCTCAATGGCCTGTAACCGGAGTCGCAGGAGGAGCCGCTGGCCGTAGGCCGCCGCTAATGATGTGTGGAGCTGTTCATTAGGAGTGCCCGGGGACGTGACCATCGGAGCCATCCATTATCCCGATAGAGAGCCCGAAAGTGGAACTACTTGGCGCACTTTGTTGAAACTTAATAACTTTCTGGTGGGGAGCAACTCGCGAAGCTGGCTTAGTTCTGGACTTAGTCGCCTCGGACAGAAGTTGCTCATTTCCGGCGGATGTGATTCGCATTGTCCACGGGCCATACCACAAAGTTGCACAAGTAAATTAATGCAGGCTGCGTGCCACCTCCCGCCGAGTGCCATTAAGAATACTTTTTAATGCCAGTGGCATTTGCATTTAAACGATCTCAGCTTCTGTCCAACCAACCGGGCCCCGAAAAGGCATTAACAACAACGTACTATCATTTAGGGATGCGAAGTTATAAAAATTTATTGCGTTCCGATTTGCTTTCCGTTGGCATTCGGTCGCTTTTGGTGGGCCATGACGTCGGCCGAAAGGATTGTCGCGTGCCGACGTGCACCTGAGCAGGTAGGCCATGGCCACGGCTAAGGCCACCCAAGAGTCATAATTTTGGATAGATTGGTTCTCATAGATTGGTTCTGACAACATGGATTTGCTCTACTACTTATTTTTGTGAAGATTCATAGCTCAAATATAAATATTCCGTCATAATCACACTTGTTGCTGGTGCTCTCATTTCCCCCCCGAAATAATCTACATGATAAATAGAACTCTAATTTGATTTTTACGATAGCAAAACAATTTAAAATATACAGCTGCTGTGCCACTTTAGCTGAGTGTTTGTATAAAAAATAAATGTATCAGAAAAACATTACTGGTCTGGTTGAATCCAGCATCGAATGGATCCAACTTGAGTCATCAATTAGAGGGAAATCTTCGCTGCCTGGGAGTCTAATGGCATAAATCAACAGAGAATATACCGGTCTCCAGGGGCGCTTCAGGGTGCCAAAAGGGGGAATTATCACTTGCAACAGATGACTGACTGACTGTGTGTATGTACATATGTATTCTCCCCGCCAAATTCAATTCGAGCATAATTAATGCAGAGCCAGCGCCTCAACTTGTTAATTATGCAGGCAGACAAATGCCATAACTGACCAGCTGACTGAACCTGAATCCGAGCCGCAATTAATGTGAATTTTCATGGTGACTTTCGACTGATATTTGCCGAGAAGAATCTACCTAGAGATGTGTAAATATGTTGGATATTTACGAACTTAAAATAATATTAAAATAAACACAATTTCATCGCTTTGAGATATGCCAAATGTATGATTAGAAATATATACGCTTAATAAAATAATAATGCCAAACTCCTAATAATGATTTCATATTATTGTAACACTTTTTGTATTATTAAAAATATAAATTCTCTCAATATCTAATGGTTGTTAATATAAAACATATAATTTTAACTTGTCATTCCTAGTTCCATCGTCACCTCCGCCTTCTCCACTGATTTCCTCCCTCACCATCACGTGCTGGCCCTGAATCATGCCGCGACACTGGGTTCTATTTTCGGTATTATGTAAAATTCTAAAATACTTATAATAATTTCTTATTTTGGGAGGACTGGCGACGATGGTCGACTGGGGGTGAATCAGTGAGTGGCGGATGCTGAAGGGGGCAATCCACTCTGATCCACTTCGATAAAGAACTAATCCAACTCGGGAAGCTGCGCATGCAATATGAAAGTTTATTCGCTCTGGCAAATGAAAAAGGACGACGTCCTCTGATCAATGCAAATTTAATGCAATTGGAATATGTTTCCAGCACCCGGGGAGGTCCCTGGGTTTCGTTTTCATTTATCAGATATTCCCGCAACTGTTGCACGAATCCTTCGTCGATTCCAAGGCAGGATAAATGTAATTGAGGGGTTACGCCAATATGACTGGGGAACAATTCGAGGACAATGCCATGGCGATTGCCGGATGAAGGGACATGGGTGTGGAGCAACGAATAATAATGGCAGAGGCACAGGGAGAAATTGCAAAGGAATTGGCAGTGAATGAGAAACAGTCTTCAATCAATTTAAAATATAAAATAAAATATATAGAGGATGTTACCTAATAGTAAAGATACATTTATATATTACAATTATTAAAATAAGATTTACTTTGATTGCCTTGCGTTTGATCTATCTTAAAAACAGTTTATACCCCTGCAATGTTATAGCTTCAATAATTTCCTCAGTGTGATGTCTTCACAAAGAGCGCTAAATTGGCCACCAATTGGCGCCCGCTCAAGGGCTCTTCGCTTCACTTCAGCTCTCGGGCGGTTCAGTTGAGTTCACATCACGCGGACGCTTTATCATCAGGTTGTAAAAGCCCCATAAAGGTTGCCATTAAATGGCCAAGTGATGTCAACATTAGGAGGGCCACGCCCACACCCGGACACCGCCCGCCCCTCACACGTGGGTCGAACTCATCCGCTGGGATTTGCAATATGTCGCCAGCATATTCATCACCCCTGCCATGCCACCGCCACCCTCTTGCGGCGCAACACCCCCTTTTGACATGGGGCGCTGTCAAAATATTGACAATTGGTCTTTAGTTGGCGTGAAGGTCGACTGCACATTAACTGCAGGCACAGTCAAGGACACACGAGTTACAGGCTTTCTTGTCGTGGGGCGTGGCCGCGTACCCGTAAATCTGCGACATCTTTGGACCAAATTTGCTGGGGGAATTAGCGTGCGATTATCTTCTAATTGAATGCTAATTCCCAACCGCAACCCACTTACGCACATTTATACATAATCCCTCAGCGCGAAGCCGCTAAAATCGACGATGGTTTGCCACTGCGTGACTTACTTTAAATTCGGATAATCGAATCGAAATCAGATTTTGCCTGTTGCTGTTGACTTTGCTCTGTTGTGTTGGGAAATCGCCAGCGTCGCGGTTTTGGATTTTGGCAAGTGCTGAGAGCTTGTTGTTGAGGCGGCGACTACTGTCCCCCGAATATTTATAGAAGCAATTGGGATGGATAAACGGGTGCCAGGCGGTGCCAGGCAGGAGGAGGACTACGAGGAGGAGGCCAATGAATCTATCTCTGGCTATGAGTTTCTTGAATCGCTACACACGTTTCCCAGCGGGACGAAGGGTTGTCCAGAGAAAAGGTTTCGAGTCAAATGAGGGAACCACAGGGGCCCAAGGGCCTGTGAAACGTGCTAGAAATATACACTTGCCTACACTGAAAGTTATTGACCTTTTACAGGTAGTTTATGCTTGAAAAATATTATAAAAATATTTATTACATAAATAGTTTTCCTGGACTAATAATATTATTATGCAGAAAGTTATGTCTAATTCTTTCAATTCATGTAAGTAGGAGAGCCTTCATTTTAAGACGCCTAACCAACAACTATAAATCCATAAAAAAGTTTAATAATAATAATAATTACTTTTGGATGAGCAAAACCTAATTAATAATTCACAGCCTATGTTGTATATTGTATTAATATTTCTTAAATGCATGGATTTTTATTGGATATTGATCTTATTTTGTTTGGACTTTTATTACGCATTTATATTATTTTGGTTCTGTTCAAACATTAACCACCCAGACTCGATTTAAATAAATGATTAAGCAAATGGCACTACCTTTTTTTGAGCAACGTTATGGTGCTTGTAATATTTATCACATCATCGAGTTGGGACTGGGTAATAAGTTGCCTGATGAGGACAGTTCATTGGACCAGCTTAAGTTTGTGATAAGAGATGCGCGTCGCAATCGAATGGCATGTTGAAACGAGGGAAATCCCGAGAACTTGTGGACACATATCAGCATACTGTTCGTATTTAATAATAAATATAAGCGCTCAATATTTGCATCACACAAATGCGTGGCTTTATTTGCACTATTGCGAATTGTAAGCCGAGAATCGAGTGAAAGTCTCTCTCGAAAGGGGTGCGATTATCGAGGGGCTGCTCCTTCAAGTGCATTCTGCGTCGGGCATTGTGTGTCTTATGCCATTCCGAATGCAATTGTCGGCATTTGGAGGCTTAACCGGAAACTTTTAATTTAATTAATTTATACACAAAGGCGCAATCAAGAGCACCGGCCACTGGCAGTGGCGGAATCGCGGAGGAGGAGGCCATGCGAATTGCGGTTACAAGCGCCGTGTGCATCTGATAGATAGATAGATATAGTCCCACACAGTATTGTACCTCCCAGCGGCCGCCCGCCGCGATAAAGCGCTTTTGATGTTCACTCGCTCTGTTCTCTTCGGTTCATTTAGCTTTATTTCCTTTTGTTTCGCTTCGCGGGTTATTCCAAAACAAAATCAGCCATAATTCAGAGGCTGCCAACTATAAGATGCACGTTCCGCAAAATGTTGTCTCTCGGATTTTCAGATTTTGGGGGATTTGGTAGTGGGGAGGGCAACAGGTGAACTTTGTTTATTGATGCACTCATTGCGCTAATTTGTTTGTTCAGGATGATTTAAGAGGCAGCCCGCTGACAGGGTCAAGGGTGGCTATGAATATGCATATAGCCTGGATATAGTATTGGATAAATGGCTAAAAGTCAGGCGGAAGTGGCGGCCATCAATTAGCCAATCAGCAGGACATGCGATACAAGCAACAGGTGGGTGGCAGCCGTGCAAATATTTAGTTGGATTTGCGGTCAGCATAAACATAATTCCCCTGGCTCTCTTTTCAGTTAATTTCTGCGGTCAGCATAAACATAAGAGCCCAAATTTTATTGATTTTTTTCCAGGGAGTCTAACATATGTTGTTCGCTTGCCTTAGCATAAATAAATATTTGGGCATAAACAATTAATTATTTAAAGCGGCCAGCGAACAGTGCAAATTGTTTAGGCCAACTCACTATGTGATTACCTGGAATTGGACGAGGATCGATGCGTATCGGAGGAGGAGGAGCCACGGGTAGCAATTGCGAATCCAATCCGAGGTTCCAATCACCTGTTTCGCCTCGATATCTCTTCAAATTATTTCGGCCGCCGAGACGCTAATTAAATTGACACTTTTTTCGGTTCGCCATAAAAGAGCGGATGGAAAACTTTTATTTCTTATTTATTTTTTATTTAGTTTGGCATTTCATTGAGACAAAGCACACACACAGGGACACACTAGCACTCCTCGCATATCGGTTCGCACTGGTTTTTAATTTGTTTATTAATTTTTTTATGGGAGAAACTGAACTCAAATTCAAATTCAAATTCGATGTCGATGTTGATTTCGATTTCGATTCCGTTTCGAATCTGCGATTTGAGGGCGGATCTGCGGATGTGCGGAATTCCACCGCGCTGGCCAACGCTCGACGGCAAAATGCGCGAACGCTTCGCACGGACCAAGGCAGGGCGGCTTCGCTTGGGGTTCGGCTCGGGGTCTTTGGGTTCGGGTCTTGTGGGTCTTCGGGTCGCCAAGCCCCCGAACCTCCCACCACGGACGCCTGTTGAGTGCCCTGCCGCCCAGTGTGGTGGGTGGGTGGGTGGAAAGCCTGGTGAATTGTGGTGAGTTTTGGGCCTGCAGTTCTACGGGTTTCCCTTCTCCGTCCGGAAATAATCATAAAATGACTCAAATAAAATATGCCCGCTTTTATTCTTATGACTTATGGCCGCCGCCGAGATTGTTTCTTACATTTCTTTTCGTTTTCTGACCTCTGTAAATGTTTTTTTACGCTTCCAGGGACACCTACAATGTGGGGGAAATTAATAGGAACATTATTTAATGTGTTATTTTTCAGTAAATATTTATTCATAAATTAAAAAAGTTTCCTAAACTATGGAGAAGGTATCTATCATATGTGGCACATCCCAAAACTCCTGTAGAATTTTATGACAAATTTAATTATATAATTATTCTAAAGTATTTTATTTATTATCAAAGCCCCTTGAAAATTTTGTTTCTAGAAAAGTTCCTAGTTTTCTTAACCCAAATTCATACACAATTGAGACGTAAACCGAAATGCGTGATAAATATTTTCCGGGCACTTCGGTTCTTTGACCAACAAATGAATTTGACTGCCCGCAAGAATTGACGGTGCTCTCAATCAATCGATTCATTGAAATTGATGACCAGCTGGTTGATCCTTGGCACTGACGGAGGGCGAAGGGAACGGAGAGCAGTATTTCTGGCACTTCTGGCAGTTCCAGGCGGATGTGCCCAAGAGCACGCAACCCCCGAAATAATCGTTTGGCCAAAATCAATTTGTGCGACTTTGTTGCTTTATGGTCTGTCATCTCTATAAACCCCCTGGCCCACCCTCGGCCTCCCGCTTGTTAGCAGTTCATCAAAATTGTTTGCCGCATATTAATTGCCCGTTGTTATTATTGTTATTGCGGCCGCTGCTACTTTGCTACTGTTCCGCGGAGTGCGATCGTATTGTTCGAGTATTGTTATTAATGCCCCCCAACACCAACCCCTCTCATCCCAATCACCGGGAATATTTCGCTTTATTGACATTTGGCGCACGTGACCAGCGTGCAGAGATGTTTGCCTACTGCTAAGCAAATAGTCTCTGCTTTTAATGTGCAAACAAACCCGAAAGAGCAGCGAGCACCGAACAGCAGTATCTGCCATGTTTGTTGCAGCCCATGCGGCGTATACGTTATAAAATTGGAAAATCTGAGATACTGTAGATATCGCTTATGTGCACAGTCCCTGCTGATATGCAAATATTACATCGGTGGTAACTGACTACTTGTAAAATGAACAGTAGTTTCTATCTATTTATAATAATTATTTATTTTACATTGGAATGTTAAAGTAAATATCTTGCGTTTGTGTTTGTCGGAATAATCGTACTCTCTATGGACATAAGAAAACGGTTGCATTTATAGCATTTTGCAATTAAATTAAATATATAAAGCTGTACATTCCAATTGTGTCTCGGATAAGGACTTATGAGCCATTCATATACATAATTCAATAAAATTGTATGCTAATTTAACTAGTTAAAAGTTAATTATAAAAGATTTTAATATGCATACCCCTTGCTAAAATTAAAAAAAGTGTCTCTAAATTCTATATATTTTAAAATTAAAGTTCACGCCGAAATCCTCTCAGATAGATTTTTAAACAAATCTAGACTCTTAAAAAATATAAAAATAAACGTTACTTCTGTGTATTTCAAACTAACTAAAGTCAATACTTGTGTCTGTAAATGTGTCCCACATAGCCAATGCGTACTGTTATCGTTTCCACTAGTCACCGGCCGGATTTGTCAGATTTAAACGCACCCATTGATTTAAGCATATGCCCCACGTGCCGCCCATTCGGTGTCCATTGGCACGTCCATGCTGCGATCCATAAGGAGATTTGCCTGCAATCGCTTAGACCGACGTCAAATCTCAGAATTTACGGCATCAATTTTAATTGCTTTTGAATTTTTCGAATTTCAAAAAGTTTGTGCGAGCGAAACGAAAAACGGAAGAACAGAGACAAGGAAATTAAAACAAAAATATTGCTTAGCGCAGCTTACACCACTCTCTTGTGTGGTGAAAATTATCTGAAAGCGTATGGTTTGTGTCCGGGCTAGCTATCCGGCAGATAGCTTTCGTATCTTTGGTGGGTTTTTGGAAAAAGGTTAAGAAATCTTCTTATTTATATATTCATAGCTTTGCTCAAAAAAAGAATATTAAGGAATGTCATACATTTTTATAAATGGTTTTAGATAGAGCTTTAATCAACGTTGAAATTAATAAAATTAAAAGTCCAAACTTTTTTTCGATTTTTTAATTTTTTTATAAGGGGTTACATCGTCAAAATTGTCAAAAAAATTGGCCAAAAATTAGAAATCGAGTTTTAAATGCAGAAAAGTTCTCCTTTAAAAACTAGGAAGAAAAAACCAAGCCAGACTGAAATCGGTTGAGTTTAAGATAATTTACGATCAAAAAACCATTGAAGAAGTTCGCGATTTCTGATCCCATTTTTTTCAACAAAAATTGAAGGGGTTACATCGTCAAAATTGACAAAAAAATTGGCCGAAAATTAGAAATCGAGTTTTAAATGCAGAAAAGCTCTCCTTTAAAAACTAGAAAGAAAAAACCAAACCAGACTGAAATTGGTTGAGTTTAAGCCAAGTTATGATCGAAAAATCATTGAAAAAGTTCGCGATTTCTGAGCCCATTTTTTCAACAAAAATTAAAGGGGTTACATCGTCAAAATTGTCAAAAAATTGGTCGAAAATTAGAAATCGAGTTTTAAATGCAGAAAAGTTCTCCATTAAAAACTAGGAAGAAAAAACCAAACCAGACTGAAATCGGTTGTGTTTAAGCCAAGTGACGATCAAACAACCACCCATATTTCTGCCTGTGTAAACATTAAGGCAGGCTTCACTTTGAAAACCATATGTTAACCACTCGGCTCCAAATCGTCTTGGTTATGTAGAGGCAACAGTAATGTGATATAACCATCTCTCCCCTCCGAAAATTGCAGCCACATTCAATGAATTCTACAGAGTAGAGAAACGGAGATAAGCAGCAATAAATACTGAAGGGGAGGTGCACGGGAGCAAAACGTTTATTAATTGTCACAGTTAATACACCGGAAAAAACACCCATTTTATACTAAAACTTTTAAACAGATATATACTACGGAATTAATTAAAACGACATAACCTACCTACGTTGTTTAAAGTAAAAGGAAATATCATATATTTTAAAATCTATTTTGTTTTTATAGAAACATATTTAATAGGTGTATTCTAATAATAATATATATATGCAACTTTTCGTCGCGTGTATGGGAACCGAAGTGGCGAGTCGGAAACGGTATGCACTTGGCTGCGCTCCCCAGCAAATGCACTTCGAGTATTCGGTTACTTCGCGGGTCCCCAACAATATATCCCCTATTAAGTGTGCACTTTTTTCGCCAGCCATAGCCATATCCATATCATATCTGGATGGCATTTACATATGGACATTTCGAGCCCCACAAGCGAGCGCACTAAGCACATTTTAATTAAGACGCAGCGCCAGTTTGCCTCGGCTTCTGATCGGTTTCGGGTTCTGAGCGTTGAGTTCCGAGTTTGGGACTGTGGGTTCTGGTATTCAGTCTTGAGCTAGGCGCGCCTGCGAAAGATGTGCGCCGGGAGCGGCGGCACCACCGATCTAAGTTATCCAGGGCCTCGGAGATAAGCTGATAGATACCTCGACATGTGCTGTTGGTGTGCACGTGTCTATTGGACGGTTCTGCACAATCTGCTGCTCCGGATGCTGGACAGTCTGATGGAGCTGCGACTGCGATCAACCGTCTTGTGCGGCTGCTGTGCCGGTTATCAGCGGCAGGCCAGCGAGGAGGGTGACGTTGTTGTCGTGGAACGGGTTTCCAGCACTGATGACGATCAGCACCACCACGATTACGTCATTGTGGGTGAGTTCTCGCCGATCGAGATCTCTCTTTGGCCTAAACCTTCGCCGATCACTTTCAAAACAATAACAGCTGCGAGTTAACGAGTTCCTACTAGTATTTTTATGATATTCTTATGACTTTCCCCAACAGATAATGCCGATGCCACCTACACGGAGATCGAGGAGCGGCATGTGGAAACGGAGCAGTACTACTTCACCGTGGATCGTGCCACAGCGGAACGAATGCTTCAAGGCCGGGAGGATGGCTCCTGCCTGGTTCGTCCCTTCAAGGCAGCCGATCAGTGCATCCGTTACATTGTGAGCATTTGGGCGTCGGACCAGTACTACCACCTGTTCGTCCGGCAGCTGGACAGAAGGCAACGCTACGCCATCGGGCAGCGAAAGTCCGGGGAGCGGTACTTCGGTTCCCCCTCTGAGATCGTGGAATTCTACTCGGAACATCCACTGCTCTGCACCAACAAAAACGTGAGCCAGTGCATCCGTCTAAATCCCATTAGTTACGCTTAAGAACAACCACTTCAGGAGTTTAGGGGTTAAATCTTTATTGGGTAAGAGACGCGGGAATATGTACAAATAGAGTTAACTTTAAAGGCTGGATCCTCAGGTGGCCACCACCGCCTTGAAGGCACACTGATTGTTCTGCATCAAAGCGGGCCAAAGGAAGGCCTTGATCAGATCCGATCGCCGGTCCGCCTGGGGATGCCTTTCGTGTTTCTCGGGACGCAGAAAACCTAGGATTAAGTAAATGATAATTAGCCATTGGCTCAGGATTACAACTCTGTAGAACACCCACCGAGGTTGAAGTCCATGTCCAGGTAGTAGGGCGACTTCTGGTTGATCATCCGCCACGCCAGGCGCACACAGGCACTCACATAGTGCGTCAGCGGGGGGCAGGACTCCAGGCAGGGATACTCGTGCAGCGTGGATAGCACCTGGTTGAACACCGAACGCTCGATCTCGCCCAGCGGAAAGCTATCGGCGGTCTCGTGAAGGTGCTGTCGCACGGATCTGTCCAGGGCCAGTGTGGTCTCACTGCTGCCCTCCAGGGAGCAGTTAAGGACGCGCCGCACCTCCAGCACCTTGCGCTCCCGCATACCGTGGCACAGGCGGAAGGAGAGCTAAGCGAGAAATAAATGATGATTTTAAGGAAATAACATAAATAAAATTATCTTTAATTAAATATATATAAAATGTGTTTCTATTTATGTAATTTTGTTATTTTAAATATTTAATATCAATGCAGCTAGTTTTCTCTACTGTCAAAGTTGAGAGATTTAAGCCTGATCTTTGCCTGAGTTTTCTTTTCTTTTCTGGGAAAGTGTCATTCATCTCTCCGATCGAAAGTGGTTCGATCAGCTATAATCTCAAGTGCCTACGTAATTTTTGGCACCCTGCGGCGCTCCACTTTCCCTCGCTTTTCGCTTCCACAACGCCTAATCATTTTCTAACGCGATTGCCATCTGGCCAAATTGATATTTTGCAACGGCAATTTGCGGTCTGACAGGATCTGAAGCTTCATTGCCCACGGCTCTGGTCTTGGTAATTGATGGCCAAGCACTTGAAAATTGAAAGTAAT